>JAZHYW010002727.1:0-73241 GCA_037355805.1 Ixodes ricinus
TGTTTAGTTGCTTCATGAGCCCAAAGCTCAAGTTGCCCTTATTATTTAAAACTGTATATAAGAACTCATGGTCTTCGCATCAGCGTGTTACAGTAACAGTGTGGGCAGTCCAGATTCGTGTAGTATGAGAAAAACATTGGAGATGATATCGTGACATGTTTCAGTGTGTCTCTAAGCTACATAGTTCTGGGAAAAACCAAAAAGGGCTTGAAAGTCATTGGAATATGCTTTCACATTTCAGTAGTATAAAATATGCTGAATCTGCTTTACAACTTTTCATGTCCTTGACTTTGAAAATTACCTTGAAAATAATGATTGAACAAAAGATATAGAAAAAAACAGGCCCACACAAACTCCACAACATGAAAAAAAAGAACTTAGAAAAAAAAAAGGTTTGCATGAACTCTGAAACCTGAAAACTCAGGATTCCAGAATATATTTAACCATATCTTGCTAATATGTTGTAACGAATATAGGGTATAAAACACATGAGCTGGAACTGAAATATGCCATAAAAATCAACACACCTTCAACAGCTATCAAATGCTTTCGTCCTTCTTTCGAGTCGGTTTAAGCTTGTAAGAATTACAAAGGTATATCCCCTTCCTTTAAAAAAAAAAGGACCGCTAAAGCTTGCCAGGGTCAACGTGATGACGCAGACGATCAGCGAATCTCTACTGGTAAAGCGCGTTTTGGCACATGTATTGATGATGGCGTCAGAAGCATTCGGAAGGTGTAGCCGACCAGTGAGAGAAAGTAGACGACACGCAGGCGAAATCCGTCGGCAGCAAGAGCGCTGTCGTTATACAACCGCATTTTATTTTATTTTTGCTGAATTTTCTATCATTATGCACTTATTTTAAAACCAAAGGTAGATTACAAAAAGACTATGTTCATTTTTAGTAGACTATAGTCATGGCGGGCAGTTTAAATATTCCGCTGCTTCCAGACAAAGGAAGTCGCGCCATCTATCAGTATGTACACAAACATCCCTTTCGACTCAGGTCTTCGTCGTCATCCGCCGTTGACCCTGGCAGGGTTTTTGGCCTATTTTTCACAGAAAGGAAGCTGTGCCTTGCAACACTGTGAGCAAAACCACCTCTGAAAAACACCTTTGACGAAAGGTTTAAATGGCAACGTGCAGGCGCGAGTTTTACGGCCCATTTTAGATCGAGCCTCGGCATTTCAGACACTTTAGATGCATATCTTCACCTGCATATCAATTAAATAATTTGGAGAACCAACACTTCAGACTACTTTAATTTTCACATCCGTTGTATTCTTTCAGCGCAATATTTCTCAAATATTTTTTTATATTTCTTAATCTCACATACCACCTTACTTAAAATGCTGAAAAAAATGAAAGCCGTTTACAACTCCCTGTAACGCCAAATTAGAGCGCAGCTCTTGAGGAGGAGGGGAAGGCACGGGGGGTCACGTGACTCGGGGGTCACGTGACCCCCGAATCACGTGGCTCCCAGGTCACGTGACCCCCCAGGTCACATGAACCCCGAGGTCACGTGACCTCGGGGCAGACCCCCGGTCACGTGACCGCAGGTCATGTGGTCCCAGGTCATGACATCGAGTTCACGTGATCAGGGAGTCACGTGGCTCCCTCCCCGGGCACGTGGCCCCCAGGTCACGTGAACCCCGAGGTCACGTGACCTGGGGGGTCACATGAACCTGGGAGATCCTGTGGCCTGGGAGTTCACATGACCTGGGGGTCACGTGACCTGGGGGCCACATGACCTGGGGGTAACGTGACCTGGGAGTCACATGACCTCGGGGAGTCACGTGACACCGGGGGTCACATGACCTGGGAGTCCACATGACCTGGGGGGTCACCTGATCTGGGGCGGTTACGCCAACGCCGAGCGGCGACGGCGACGCCGCTCTAGCCGGAGAGCGGGCGCCTAAAGCCGAGTTCCGCACTCTTGCAACCGAGTACGACCGAGAGAGTACCGGGACCGGCTTTGCCGCCTCTTGCGACGTCTGCCGATGACCGGATGCGGCCGCTGCGGAGCTGGTTCTAAGACTCGGTCGTAAACTGCGGTCGCATGTATGTGAACGGTCGCATTGGGAGCTACGCTCTAAAACGAACTGAAGCAAGCGTAACTGGTTTCTGGGAAAAGAGAAACGGAAATCGGTTCATCAAACGACGTTTCATGGGGACACTGGGATGTTTCATCAACAACTTAGATTAGCTTCTTTTTTTGTAATAAGCTGGATCCCAGGCGGTCGCCGCGAAGCGTCATTTATGGGTGGGCCAGGTGTAACCAGCACGCACGTACTGTTGCCAGCGAAGCGGCGTGGCAAGACGGCGGCTGGCGCTAACACGTGTCACCACAGTAATACACGTGCGACAAAATGTCCCTACAGCGTGCAATGCGAGCTTGATATGCGTTGATGACACGTCGTGTCCATGAAAGCGTTGTCCACGCAACGCAATTTCGCGAATGCTAGCCTCGACGACACACGATAGGGAGCCATCAGTTCATTGAACAACGCTTCATTGACAGATTGTTTCATCGGCACGCCATGTTTCATCGACAGATTGCTTGATCGACCAGCTCAGATTAGCCTCTTTTTTTTTTTTTGTAATAAGCTGGATCAGACTGTCGCCGCGAAGCGTCGTGTACGGGTCTGCCAGATGGCTAACAATTTCGTAATCAGCAGCCGCGTACTGTTGCCGCGAAGCGGCGTAAACGGGGTGGCCGGATGGGCTAACTCGCACCCCAGTGATACGCATGCGGCAAAATGTCCTTACCCTGTGCAGTTCGCGTAACGAGTGTCGATGATACTTTGTGTCAGACGGAACGTGTGCCCATGGAACGTTGTCCACGAAACGACCCATCAGTACTCCCGGACAACCCCTCAACCGAACAGCGTCACCGACACGGTTCCTGTTCCCCATGGCCCACGACATGGCAGTGGTGGTACCGCTCGACGGAATTGCGAAGCTCGGCGAGCACTTTGCAACGACGGTCTCTGCCACCGCCACTGTCCCCGCCACTCCAGCCACCATCTTGTCCGCGGGTCGCGTCACCCATTCCACCCCAACTTTCGGCACCACGGCCCGCAGCTCCATCATCGCTCCTACCACCTCCGTCACCATCACCGCCGGTGAGCCCCATCTTCTTCTTTCATAACGCAAGACAAAGAAAGAAAGCTACCCGCGTTTCTGCCATGCCCTCAACGCGGCACCCCTTGCACCCACAGCGTCCAACTCACCGTGTGCCACACAAGCAATTTACCACGTGCAACCTAACGCAACTCACTGCGTGTAACCCAACGCGGCAACACCACGGAACCCGCCGCGTGCGCGTGCGGCAAGGTTTGGTGATGACGCTGCACCTTAGCCGGGAACGTAACCCGAAGCTTCCGGAGGCTATCGAAGTCGAGCGGAGAAATGTTCTCCCGGGAGCCGCCGGATGTCGGTGTGTGCGTGACCACATGTTCAGCGAACGACGTCTCATTGACATATTGTTACATCGACAGCTGAGATTAGCGTTCTCTTTTTTTCTTTTTTTGTGTAATACAGTTGATTCCGGATATATCGAATTCAAAGAGGGATCGTAAAATAGTTCCATGTATCGATAATTTGGTCTGCAAAAATATGTTTAACTTAAAGACCGACGACCAGGTCGCGCTTTCCACTTTTCCTGCTTCCTCCTCTCCCTTCCACCCTCTTCACCGTTGCCTGCTTCTCCTCCCCATGGTGTGGAGGATCTTCTGCCTTGCAGAATCTCGAGTCCAGTTGTCGGCCTTTAAGCTCCAGTCGAAATTTCGCGCGTCTCTGTTAATACGAAGGTAGGTCGCGACAGACAGGAGCTTACCAAAATAGAGCATCCAAGAGCCGCTAAATACAGTAGAGCGTAGTTGGCGGAGACCGCAAGCAACAAAACACGAAAATAATCTAAGAAAAATGAAAGAGAAAAAAACAAAAAGAGGAGACGCAAAAAAAGGTAGTGACTATTTCGACGTCCACCGTCAAAATATCTCAAAATTTATTTCAACGTCTGTGACGTCACTTTCGTAAAATGTCAAAATTGTGGCTTTACTATTTCGACGCTCTCCTTCAATGCAGCCGTCGCGTCGCAGTGGTAGCCGTTTGGTGGTTTGGTCAGTTTCGTTCCGTTTAGTTTCTGGTGACTTGTTAGTGTTCTAACGAACTAAGAAGTTATCACTGGTTGGCGGTGAAACGGCCTTCATTCAGCGTGTGGTGAGACTGGCTCGACAATTGATCCATTCGGACGTGAGCGCGCATCTTGGGCAAGCGCTCACTTAAAATTTTGAATCTACAACGAGTAGACTGATATCCCTCTGTCTTGCCTGAACGCAACAAATGTAAGTGCGTACACTACGGAACACTGAGAAATCCGGCACGCTCTTTGTGCCTTATATCATCAGCGCGTCTCGTGCAGGTGACAGCCTCGCTGGGTATCTGGCCTGCCCTGTTTTAACCGGGGATTTGTGAGTTCGTTGTTTAGTTTAAATTTTCTATTTGGTGCGTGTATATAACGAGCAGTTCTACGAAACGATCGGGATGAGCAATAAAAGGCTATGAATGCAAACATTAAAAGTTTTAGAATAGCACACGCTAAAGCTTTGCGTAGGCAAAAAGAGCGTCTATCGCCACTGCGCATGCGCGGAACGCTAACCACGTTTTGTGCCTTGCGATGCGGTATTTTAGCGTACGCTAGTTTCGGAAATTGCGTGCCTACGCAGAATCTTGGCGCTCCTCCGAGGAGAGTCCTGATGAGACGATTGCTAAAACCAAAACGAGCACTCTAAAAAAGAAAAAAAAGTATTGTTTTGCATCCTTTTGTCCCCATATAATTAGGGCTCCGTGTTTTCGGAGTTTATTTTTCGTCAAATTCGGAGGGTGTTTTTCGGAGTTTATTTTTTGCCGAAGATTCGGAGTTTATCGGAGTTTATATTTGTTTGATTCCCAATTCTCCGATATTCGGAGTATAATTTCGCAGTGTTTCCTGTTGAAAATAAATATGTAAATAATAACCGGATGTAAACGTATGCCAGATAAAAAATAAAACGCGCTTGTATCGATTAAAATTTCTTCAGTTGAATTTGACGTTCGTGCCATTGCCATTGGCAATATTAATTTGTCCCACGACAAACGTCGCACACAAGTGTTGCTTCGATAAACGTCGATACCTTAAAATCAATAAACTCCCGGGGGCAGTCGCTACGAAGCTCGTAGTCATCCCATCCTATTCCATCAATCTAGCCCGCGGCCGCGCGAGGTGGAGTGGTTAAGGATGTAATAGAGAGTTTCAACTGCTTTCTTTCCTCTATTTAATACAATCTCTATGGTCCATAGCTTTCACTGTTACAAAACATACCTTCTCCTTTCTCTAAATCACAAATCGTATGGCTCAAACTGGAAACCAAAAGAGTGGCTTTTGTCGTGACCCGAATGTACAATAACCTGTTGCCCTGAATCAACCTCGACGAGACAAGCGGCAAGACCCCTTTGACAACGGTCTGAGATTTGAAAGATAATTATGGTGCCATTTTCCCAGAACCATTGACTCCGTGCTGATCAAATTGTAAAAAAAAAATCTTTACTTTTTTTTTTTTTTTTTGCAGGGGGGGGGGGGCGGTTGGCATTGGTACATAAACATTCGGAGTTTATCGGATAAATCCGAATTGGCCAAAATTTTACCGGCGGGTGTTTTTCGGAGTTTTTCGGATTTATCCGAAAACACGGAGCCCTAGCATATAATGAGGGCTCCGTGTTTTCGGAGTTTATTTTTCGTGAAATTCGGAGGGTGTTTTTCGGAGTTTATTTTTTAGCGAAAATTCGGTGTTTATCGGAGTTTATTTTTCGTAAATCCCCAATTCTCCGAAATTCGGAGATTAATTTCGCAGTGTTTCCTATTAAAAATAATAAATAATAACCGGATGCAAACGTATGCCAGATAAAAATAAAACGCGCTGTATCAATTAAGATTTCTTCAGTTGAATTTGGCGTTGGTGTCATTGGCAATACTAATTTGTCCACGACAAAAGTCGCACACAAGTGTGGCTTCGATAAACGTCGATACCTTAAAATCAATAAACTGCCGGAGGTAGCCGCAAGGAAGCTCGTAGTCATCCCATCAATCTATCCCGCGGCCGCGCGAGGTGGAGTGGTTAAGGATGTAATAGAGAAGTTTCAACTGCCCCTCTTCCCTATTTTATACAATCTCTATGGTCCATAGCTTTCACTGTTACCCCCAGAAACATACCCTCTCCTTTCTCTAAATCCCAAATCCCATGGCCCAAACTGGAAACCAAAAGAGTGGCTTTTGTCGTGACACGAATGGTACGATGACCTGTTTCCCTGGACCAACCTTGACGAGACAAGCCGTAAGACCCCTTTTGACAACGGTCCGAGGCTTGAAAGATAATTATGGTGTCATTTTCCCAGGACCATTAATCCTGCGCTGCTCAAATTATAAAAAAAAATAAATAAACTTTTGTTTTTGTGTGTGTGTGTGTGGGGGGGGGGGGGGGCGGAGGCATGGGCACATAACAATTCGGAGTTTATCGGATAAATCCGAATTGACAAAAATTTTACCGGCGGGTGTTTTTCGGAGTTTTTCGGATTTATCCGAAAACACGGAGCCCTACATATAACGCACCCCAAAAATTCAGTTCGGCGTACAGCGAACTATGTCCGAACAGCCAGCCACAATTCTACGAGGGCTTGATGACGGTATGATATAACTAGTTAAATAGCTGAAGTACGTATCAAAGGGCACGGAAAGAAAACACTGAGGTTTTGCAATAAAACAAAACAAACACCGATTTTTTTTTTTTGCGGTTTTAAATTCGCGAGGGAGGCAAAAATTTTGCTCCGTGGGACCCGCTCCGAATCGACAAGCGGAAGATGGATTCGCATTTTTCGGAGCGAATCACCGACCTGGTCGGTCGCTCAAAATGGCCGCTGCTCGAACTTGACGAGACGACCAACGCCTCAGTCGACTGATCTTTTCGACAACCAGTGACAACCGTCACTGCTTCGCTGCAGAAATAACACGCGACACAGGCCGGGCGAATATATCCGTACCATGGAGCCCATGTCACAAATAACGAGGAAGACGTCCGCGTTCGGCACCGTCACATACCTTTCGGCTGCCTCGAAGTGGTGGGGCACGCACAGCGGTTGCCATCGGTGGAGTTCAGACTGCTGGTACGACTTTAAGTAAACATGTGGTCACGAACACACCGACATCCGGCAACTCCCGAGAGGACATTTCTCCTTTCGACTCGATCGCCTCCGGTAGCTTCGGGTTGCGTTACCCGGCTCCAGGTGCAGCGTCGTCAGCAGACCTTGCCGCACGCTTACATCGGCTCCCCTCAATATCCATTGCATGACGTTGGATAATATACTAGCAATCTCACCATCGTACAGCGGACACTACTCTCTCGTCTGGCTGCCGTGTTGCCTCGCGATTGCACCGCTTCACGTCACCGTGGTAATCCTCGCCACGAGGGTACAAAAGAATGCGGCGCGAGATGACACAGGGGACGAGACGGAGCGGCGAGACGACTTGGGACCAGCGGCCTGGACAGACGGCGAAATCGCGTCTTCGTCATTATTCTAAATTCGGCCACATCTTAAACAAATAAAACGTTAGTTTTCTTACCAACCGTTCAGACCAGTTCCACTTCCGATGTCGGGTCTGGAACAACTCAAGAATACCACAAACACAAAGAGGTAACAAACCATCACTTGCACGGTAGTTGCCTAATCTGTTCTTGCTTTATTGCACGAAAAGATGCCGGCGGCACGCACTGTAAAATTGTAACCAATCATTGGCTGCAAAATGAACAGGCCTAACTTTGCGTCTGCCTCCTTCGGAATTTCTGTCGTTCCTTCTGTCGTTCTTCGTCTCACGATCACAGATGTCAGCGCTTGCGATTTGCCACGCCCCAGTCAAGGTTTTGCATCCCGTATCTACGCGAGGTAGAAGCGTTCGAGCCGTCACAATCCCGAGTAAACAACCGATGCATCCAGGGGCTGAGGCTTCACTGAGTTCACTGAGGCTCTGGGGAAATTCGCGGAAGGGAACAGGAGGTTCGCAAAAGGAACAGGAGGTTTGCGAAAGGGAGCGCGAGGAACGCAAAAAGCGGGCCGACGAGGAGGCTCACGAAAGGGCGAGAAAGAATCTCGAGTGGGCTCTCGAGTGTGAGAGATGGGAGCTCGAGAAACGCGAGTACAAGCGTGAAATGGAGAGGCTTGACTACGAGTTCGAGCAGCTCGAGCTCGCGAAGAAAGCGCGGCAGTTGGAGGCTCTTTGTAGGCGACAACAGGCGTTGAAGCGGTGACAGGGAAGGCGTGTCAAGGAAAGGAGAAAGTGGGAGCTGGGGACATAGAGATGACCAAAAACCAGCGTCTTTCTCCCGACACGACCGTCGCTGTTCTCCGCAAGCCCGACCCGAACTCTGAGCGGCGGGACGGTGAAAGTGACGTGGAAGCAGCGACAGAATTGGTGTGTCAGGAAAAGAAGAAAAAGGAAGCTGGGGACACCGAGGTGACCGGAAACCAGCGTGTTTTTTTTCCGACGCGACCGACGCTGTTCCACGTAAGACCGACGCCGTTCCGCACAAAATCGACCCCGAGCTGCGGGAGAAAGAAGAAAAGGCTCTTCGGGCGTCCAGCGGCGACTTCCCGGATGACGAAGGCGACGCCAAGACGGAGACGACACCGGGGAGGTCGAGCAAGCTCATGGAGAGCAGCGCCGAGATGCCGGAGAAAGCCGTCCAGCAATCAAGCCAGGATCCTAACCGCTCTGATCGGCACCCGTGCGGTTTTTTATCAAGCCCACGGCGCCGTCGCAGGAGTTCAAGCGGCCCACCAGGAGGAGGTGATTGAGATCTCCTTCGACGAGATCAATCAGTCCTGCCTGGTGCGGTTGCGGAACCCGGACTCCAGGTCATTAACGGAGTCCAGGTGCAGGGAGAACGACGAGTGCACGTCCGGCAGCGAGTCGTCATTGAGGTTGGAGGACAGGAGACCCGAAGTCGGCCATCCCAAGGGACCTGCAACCGGCGGCGGCTGCACGGGCAAGGGACCCACCGGGGACACGATGGAGCCCGGGTGGGACAAGGCAGACCCGACGCAAGTTCACCTGAGGACGTCGTCGTGCTCGCGGTATGGTGGGTCTGAGACGGAGAACTCGGATGCTGTCATGAGCGAGCGACCGAGACCCAGGAGGAAGAGGCGGCGCCGGATCAGCGTTGTACAATGTGGCAGCGACGCTTCCTGCAAAAAGCGTCAGGGAAAGCGTGACGAGCGCCACTTCAAGAAGAGGAAGCAGTCCTCGAGGCTGGGAGGGGAAAACTCCAGGACCCCCATCCCAACGAGCCACGAACCCACAGCTCAAGTGCGAGCAAGGAGCCTGGAGGAGGCAGCAACGAGCCTGGGACGACACAGCGATGTTCGAGACGGAGTCACAGCTCATCGACCGTGGTTCAGCCTGGCATCACGTCGGACGTGGAGACAGAGGGAGATCTCTGGGACATCAACTCCGTGCCTGCAGGCAAGTCCAAGGAGAAGAACTTGAACAGTTCGAGTGAGGCCAAGAACAAACTGGGCGTGGGTTAGATGCAAAGAAGGACTTTTGAGAGAAAAAGTAGGGCAAAACGTGGTTTTTTAGTAGTATTGAGTCGACTAGGTTATTCGGCAAGGTTATTAGCTTTTCTTTTTACGGGAGTCCGAGTTTCGTTCGGCTTTAGCTCGTTGTGTTGGCGGTAAAGTTCCTTTAAAGCGGTTTTCTCCTCAGTAGAGTTTGCCTCATGGAGGACGCCTTCAAATTTAATAGGGATATGCCCTATGTGAGTTACTTTACGGTTTGTAATGTGTTTGTTTTCACGGGAGTCCGTTTTATATTAGGTTGAGCGTTAGAGGAATTGTATTAGTCTGCAAAAGTTTCTTTCGCTAGAGCAACCTGTAGGAGGAAATAAGTTTCTTTGTGCGTGTTTTTCGTTGATAGAATAGTACGAAACTTTGGCGAGGCATTTTTTGTTGTTTGTTTTGGTCTGGTGGATTGGAGAGATTTGAGGGCTGGGCGCTTGCCTGCGCGGAGTTTGGTTTGGTGTTGTTGGTCTTCGTTACTGCCACTTCGCAGAGTGGACCCCAGCCTGGACTGCAGTCGCCAGCCCAGCCGTGAGACCGCGTCTTTCTAGGGACCAGTGTGGACTGCTCCCCCTGAAGACACTCTTCCTGGCGGCGGAGGAGCTGTTGCGAAAGGCCGCCGGAGACGACCTTGCCCTTCCAAACCGACTATCACGGGTGAACGCCCTAGAGCATCGTCGCCAGGTAGCTACAGTCAGCTGCGCCCGGAGTCAGAGCGAGAGGCGCCTTGGAGTCGCCAACGCACCTTGGTACACGGGGACGACGTGACCTTCTCCGAAGGATCATCGGGTTGACCCACGCCAGTGTCATCTGGCCGTCTTTGGCGTCCGGCCTCTCTCCTTGCTTATGCTGTCTGACCTCGACGCACGGCGACCCGACAGCCTTGGGACGTCCTCGACAAAGGAGGGGCTTTACTCAATTTCCCCAGCTTGGATCGCCCATGGGATTAACACACGGAAGCCAAGACGCCTGCAATAATGGATGTCTTCCGCCTTCCTCGACTTCGATGGAACCACTGTCCGCCGAGATTGACCGGCGACACCGCGGCCAAGGACGTCTGGCCCTGGTGTGCGTGACGCGTGTGGCAGTGTGTGAGGGAGAAGGAAGGGGCGTGCCTGAACGTGACGAAGACTGACCACGCCGTTTTGGTCAAGGCAGGGACGATGGGGATTCCCTACTAGGGATGTGGGGAAATGTGACAATATAAAATGAGCAGCAGGCCGCTGCTACAGTGTGTTCTCGAGTGCTCTTGACAGTGTTCTCTGGTGTTCTCTCGAGATGATGTAACCCGTCCATATGTATATAAAAAGAGTTATTTAAGAGACACCCCTCCTGCTCCCAGGTCCTTCCCGATTCCGGCTACAATATGAGTTCCTGCCCTGACTCGGCTCCCTGCCGTACCCAAAGTGCCCGGACAACCGCTCGGTCCCAACAACGCCACCAAGGAGGGCTTCGCCCGAGCCGACGGCATGCTTGCCGGCGTCGTTGGGTGCGTGGACGGGAGACTCATGTCGCGATCCTGGGCCAACGAAACACGCAGACCGTCACCAAGGCGGACCTACTGGTGCCGAAAGCACCACTACGCACTCAATGTTATGGTGGTAAGTGGTGCAGTGCATCTCTTATTTTGCTGTCCTATTTCTTTATGAACTGTGTATACGGTGATTCGGCAGTGAATTGAGTAGCAGCCAATGATTCCTCTGCGGACGGCGCGCTCCTCAGTGATACACGCGCCGTCCGACTTCCTTCGGACGGCACTTGAAGGTGCGAATGGAATGCAGTCGGACGGTACTTGAACGCTCTGCAAGAGTGCCGTCGAGCGACACTCTAGACATAGCCTTTTTTAATTTTTATTTTATCTGTCAAATTGATAGTACAAGCAAATGTTCATTGAGGGACCAATTACTTCATTTAAAAGGTGCAAAATCGGCAAAACAAACTTTTCATCGAGTCATGATCTCGAGGCGCGACAAAAGTGGTGTTTGGCGAGGTCGTCGCCGCCGCAATACCCGTTTGTGAGTAAAAAAAGGCCTTGAATGCTTTTGTACTGTGTATCGGATCATGTCCTCCTATTATGAGTATGACCAGTGAACACTGAGGAATAAGCTACGTCACGAAAGCAATGTAATGTAAGTTTGGACAAGCATTTTTCTCTGAACATCTGTGTAATAGGCAAACTTGTGAATGATTTTGTACTGTGCATCTTTTATGTCTTAAGTGACAGTATCCCTTAGATTTGGGCTTCTGACTAGTCGAGGTAAGAGTGGTGTGTGGCAGTGATAACATTGAGATAATTCTGTATGTGACAGTTGGAGAAGAACTGTACATTTAAGTTCTTGCATTTGTCTGCCAACATGTTTCTGATTGTAGTTTTACTAGCATACAAGAAGAAGACCATTCGTTCTTGAGTCTATGCCAAGAGTATTCTATAGCTTGTTGTCTTCTCAAGACTTTGACACACAATGACGCGCAGAAGCGGTCTTGTTGAACTCAGATATGCACTTTAGGAGAATGAGTTTGTTCAACAAGTACTGGAGGTGACTTAATGTTTGCAGGGACCTAATATTTGCGAACTTCGAGACTTAATTAATATTAAAAAGAATAGATCCTGTAGACATGTTTCCCTATGTTAACGAATATGTAGAACTCCAATTTGCAAAAGTTCATGGCCTCTAACTATTCCTGAGTGCCACAGTTCACCAAATTTGCAAAATATCGAGCCCACGAAAATGAAGTCATTTACAGTAGAGCAAATGAAGTGTGAGGCAGAAACATGCAGGCAGGGGCGGATCCAGAACTCCATTTTGGGGGGGGGGGGCGGAATATTTGTAAGGATACTAATCTCCCATTCCTTCGTATTCACCGGGGGGTCCACCCATGTCAAATTGCTTTCCGAAAAGGAGGGAGGGAGGGGGGGGTCGATTTTGTTTGAGGATGGCGGCCGCCCCCTCGCCCCCGCCCCCCCCCTTGGATCCGCCCCTGCATGCAGGTGAATACACCACATGTCAATTAGTGTGAGAGGTAGAATATTAATTTGGACCGACAATACTTGCACTAATAAAAATAATGTATGCTTCCTTTCTCCAAGTGTAACAAAATTAACCATAGGGAAAAGGTTTGGCCATGGATTGCTGACCCTTTAATAATTACAGCAGTGTGTTGGAATTCCATGTGAATGATGTGACAAACTTGTGTTGCTGTCTTCTGCAGGTGTGCGACTACAAGGCACAGATCATCTACATCGACCCAAGCATACCTGGTGGGGCCCATGACAGCTACGTGTGGAAGCGGTCGTCCCTTCGAACGGCAATGGAAAGTGGCCTCCTTCAGCCTGATGAATTCCGGCTGGGTAGGAAATTAAACTAACATTTCACAACTGTATTTGACAATGGGGTGAATGGTGAGGCCACTGCACTGTTTCTCATTGGTGTCTTCTGTCTTGTGCAATAATTACCACAACAACCAACAAGGACGTATGTGGACCAAACTGTACCTTGCACATCAGTACGACTCTTCATATTTCTCATTATCGAAGTAAATGAGCTATTGCAAAAAAACAATGCAACTGGTTGAGGTGGAGTGGGATGAAACATCGCCGGGCAGCACCGGGAAGCTGAGTGCAGACCCCTTTCTCACCCCGACGATCTGCGAAGCTGATACCGGGTCGCTCACTGATCGCGAGGAGGACTTTCTGTCAACCTCAGGCACAACATTTACTTCTGAGTGGGATCCAGGACAGACCTCTTCAGAGACCGCCAGAAGGCAAGATCACCAAGCAGGCTTCACACCATTCTATTGAGCCGGTCACTGGTGAACAGCTCAAGACCAACGACGGCCTGCCCCAGGTATCATGCAAAGACTGCGCAGCAGTCGCTGAATTACGCCGCATACACAAGCAGGAAATTGAGCAGCTAGAAGAGCGAATAGGCGGATTGGCCGAACGACTGCAGCGGGCGGAGATGGATGGAAACACACTACGCCAAATACAACAGAGGCTGACGTCAACGGAGATTCAGTTGAAGGAACTGACAGAATGGAGGGCGGTTCTACAGGACACGGGAACCAGGCCACTAGGATCAATGTGCTCAGCCAATCAAGAACTGCCGATAGCGATATCTGAGAAGCAGTTGAGTACCACGCTCGTGGAGTTAGAGAGAAACAACTCCACTGATCGGCGGAGCAGTCAATCGTTCGATTCAGTACATGAAACACAGCTGGGTAAATTGTTACCTTACTGCGACATAATCTCGACGCAGAGTCAGATAGTTTTAAACTGTGATGTGGAAGATCAAGCTCACGCAGCCGGAAAGAACGCAACTGGATCTCAGCGATCGCAGGTGACAACTGTGAGTACAACGAATCGATTGACGCAGACTTCGAAAGACACTACTCAACTAAGTAGAACAGAGGAACAGATCCGACCGCCATCCGGTGTTCACCGTGAAGTTATTGTGGCTGGAGACTGCAATGTGGCCCTGTTTGCTCGAGCGCTTTCTGAAGAAGTGGGAGATTACCGGAGTTTAGAAATAATACTGAATAGAGATGGAACGCTCGAGCAGATCCATGACCTGATTGAAACATACGAAGAGCGAGCAAGACAAGTTCCTCGTATGTACATCCTCCATGTGGGTATGAACGATATATTACAAGGTGATCAATCAGATGCTATAATAGAAGGCTTGAGACTGAAGTGGACGAAGCGTAAAAACGCACTTGCCATCTGCTCAGTTCCGGAGATTAGCAGCAGAGGCAAGCAACTGCAAGCTGAGATAATGCTGCTTAATGTTAAATTAAAACAGCTGTGCAAAAACATCAAAGCACGGTTTATAGACTTTACCCGAGACTTTGAAAACACAAATGTAATCCAGAAAGATGGGATTCACTATCAGCAATTAGGAGTACAAATAGTAACAAACCGGCTGGGGGCCGTGGCAAGCCGTTTTTAGGGCTCCGGTCACTTTGGAGCAAGCAGAAAAGCCGGTCAATGAACAACAGGGACAGGAAGAAACAGGCACCAGTACATCGCGTGCCAGCTTCGAGACGCGACTACACAGAACTGGTTCCGGGCGCACCCCGTGCTCGTTCCAACATGAGACCACACATGATGACCACCGACTCCGGATACAAACAAACGCCGACTACGATCAGCCCGGGTTATTCCTCAGAGTACCTGAAGGAATACCCATCACTGGCGGGGCTCGAGATGCGGCCTCAAACTACCAGTGCGACTTGGCCTGTACACCCACAAAGACAATGCTCCACACCACCCCTCCGCAGGAAAACGGATCACAGGGACAGCCTTCGTTCTGGGTACGACAAGATGCTGAACAACTTATTCCCAGAAGGCTACAACTGTCACCCAGCAAACCATCTCTTGCCACCCACGAGGGCAGCCGAACTGACCGACAGTTTTCCTCCAGTTCCGGACCTCCGGCCTCACCATTGGATCACCGGGGACTGCCCTCGGCACCCTACTGCCCTTCCATCGATGGAGGTGATGCACTACGTGCACCAAGTGGTGCGACAACAGTTGGAGGACATGTACCGACAGAGGAGATAGGAAGACGGGGTTTCGGAACGGAAGACGAAGTCGATCACGTCTACGTTCCGAGTCGGACGAGGCTAACAACACGCCGTCGAAAAAAGCAAAGTGTGGTGGTAGGCTTCTTGAATGTGAATGGTGCAAGGCGGCAGCGAAAGTGGCATGAATTGTACGCGGTTCTTTGCAATAAGGGTGTTTCTATATTTGGCGTAGCGGAAACCCACTTGCGAGATATGGAGAACCCCCCTATAGATCCGGCCTGGTGCTGGACTGGCTGCAATAGAGTTGAAGGAGAGCGGCGAGGTGGAGGCATTGGTCTCCTTTGGTCCAGTAATGGACAAACATGGCTTCGAACATCGGAAGATTGCCGGGAACACCTATGGGTGCATGGAAAAATAGGCAACGTATTGGCAGCTGTGTGCATCATTTACATTTCTGTAGGAAGCAACCACCACGAAGAAAATAGAAACGTCCTTGAGTGTGTTCGCCGAGATATCCACAAATTGGATCGAGGCATCTCCGTGCTTATTTTGGGAGATTTTAACGGACATCTGGTTGAATTAGACATGCGGGAAGATTCCAACGGCAGGATGATGAGACAATTGGCAGAGGATCTCGAACTGGAAATATTGAACCTAAGGGAAGAGTGTGAGGGACAATATACATGGACAGTGCGAGACCATCGGACCTGCATAGATTATGCACTCGCGTCAAACAGACTTGGCATGCTTCTTCAAAAAATGGTTGTGGATGAAGAGGGCGAGTGCAGTGTCAGCAGCGACCACAACAGCATCTTCCTGCACTTTGGTACTGTGGAAAAAACTCGGAATTTCACGCCGCGCAAAGTTACGACCCTACTGCGCGAAGCAGACATAGACACTGTTGTCCAAAATTTTGAAGAGAGTACTCGACGTGCGCAAGCCCGCAGCTATGATGATTTTGCGACCGAGCTTAGGATTGCCATTGCTAAACACTCCATCGTAAAGAACATGGGAGGAAAACGAAACCTTGTTCCATGGTGGGATGTTGAAATTAAACAAGCAATTCAGATACGACAGGAATCTAACCGGCGACACAGGCAAGCGCTAAAGACTTTTGGGAAGAATCCTTTTACTTTACGACTATGGGAGGAGTACCGAAAGAACAAGGCAATCACGCAAGACATTGTGGAAGCAAAAAAACAAACACACGAATGCAAGGTCATGGCGGAGATTAGAGATGGCGGAAAAGGAGCCGCAGAAAAATTCTGGAGATATATGCGATCTCTAGATGGCAAAGACAGTGCTCCTCAACTCCTTGATTATGACAGTGGATGCCCAGTTCAAAATGTTGGAGAACTGCTTGAGCAACAACTCTACCTTCTGTTTGGCTCTGATGTGGAAATTCCTGCAGAAGACAGACATGACCAAGTCTGCCTCAAAGAAGACATCCTATCGACGGCCTCTACAGATGAATATCTAACCCTTGTGGGGCGGGTGCATATAGATCGCGCACTCACGAGATTACACGCGAATACATCACAGGGCTTGGACGGAATCTCGGCTAAGGTGTTGAAACGCTTGAAATCAGATGCACGAGATCAAATGGCGCACCTATTTAGTCGCATAGTTCGCGGAGATGAACCAGTTCCCAGTGATTGGAGACGTGGTCGAGTCACGTTCATTCCCAAGAAAGAAGGCAACAAACAACGATTGAGTGACTACCGCCCTCTCACTGTAACAGCTGTTGCATACAGGGTGTTTGCAAACATTCTCAATTTGCGCATATCCTATTGGGCCGAGAGTACTGGTGTTCTCACGGAACTACAAAACGGTTTTCGAAAGGATCGTCGGCTTGATGACAACGTATTCATCCTGACGCAGTGCATAGAGATCTCGCGGGCGGAAAAGCGGAACCTCATCTGTTGCTTTCTAGACGTTGCTAAGGCATATGACAGTGTCCCCCATTCTTTGATGCTACAACAACTTCAACAGCTCAACATGCCTGAACCTTGGGTAGGCTTAATACAGCGACTATATGATGGCAATCACGTGATGGCAACGTTCAACGGGGTCGCCTCTAATGACGTTCTGGTGTGCAGAGGACTACGTCAGGGCTGCCCGCTGTCACCTGTTCTTTACATGCTCTACACATGCGGTATAGAGAGAGCACTAGAACACACGGGCGTTGGCTTTTCCCTGCAACACACTCTACATGGAGACGTCGTCAGTTGGCGGCTTCCTGGACTCGCTTTTGCAGATGACATTGTCCTTATGGCTGATAACGTGTCAGACATGAATGTACTGCTCAACGCCTGTGAAACAGAAGCGGCTCGACTTCGACTACGGTTCAATGCCAAAAAGTCGGCAATTGTCCTTTTCTCCGGAGACATAGAGGGCCTTGAATCCCTTACCATTCAGAACGCTGCGCTCCCTGTTAGTACCAAGTACAAATACCTCGGGGTGACACTAACTACTTCAGCAGATTATCTGGCAGAACACCACCAAAACCTCAAGACATCGGCACTGAGAAAGCGCAATGTGCTTCGTCGAAAGAGCCTGTGGAGCTGCGACCGTTATTTAACTACCCGAGAACTGTGGAAAGCTGTCGCTGTGCCAGGCCTCACTTTCGTCAATGCTGTTACATGTGTCCCCAGCGAAATTAGGGAATACCTTGAGCGACGGCAAAGAGAGATCGGGCGCCAGGCGCTGGGATGTCATGGGAGAGTGCCTAATCAACTTGTGCAAGGTGACCTTGGCTGGTCCTCGTTTGAGGCACGGGAGGCCAGCAGCAAGCTGGAGTATTACGCCCGACTGCGACATATGGACGGAGATCGCTGGGCACGAAGGGTTTTTATTTACATTCATTTAAAGAACCTACACACGACATGGAGGCGGCGTACCAATCGACTCGGGACAAAGTACGGCGCCTTCTCGATGAGCGACGAGCCCTCCACAAAGAAAGATTGGGTTGCGAAGGTGAGAGGACAGATTAACACCGCCGAGACGAATCGGTGGAGAGCCGACATGGAAGAACATTCCAGCATGCACCTATACGCGGCTTTCAAGACCAACATCGCTGCCGTCCGCTGGTGTGGAAACACACTGGGCAGCCGACTCCTTGCCGAGGCCCGCGGTGGTGCCTTACGCACCCGCATCTACAGGCAGCGGTACGATGTGAACGTGACCGAAACCGTGTGCAGTGCATGTGGTGAAGTAGAAGAAACTACCCAACACTTGCTCCTTGAGTGTCCGGCAATCGTACCTGCGACAGACGTCGGCACCCGCATTGAGCAGGCCCTCGGTTTTACGGAGGAGAACAAACATGTGATGTGCTCAAAGAGGAGGCTCGAGGCATGGTGGAAAGTCCACTCGTGATACTTCAGAGTGACTACGAACCATTTCTGACTTTCTAGTTCCTTTTATTTTCATTACTCTTTCTCTTTATCTTCTTTTATTTATTGGCATGTCTATTTTATAGACGCTCGTTAAAAAGAGCAATTGCCGCCAGAAATACATACATACATACATACATACGATTGTTTTTCCTCGTTTTTACAAGACATACTAAAAAATAAACTAATTCTTTTCTTAAAAAATGGGATTTGCACTGGTACATGACCCCATGCAGGAAAAACATAACATTCCAAGTGGCTGTGCAGATAACACAATTGTGTCAAAAAGGTCTGAAATTTATCATTTGCTAGGAGTCTTCTACAAATCACCGCTGTCAGCTCCTTACAGGCCCGGTGAGAAGGACATTCAGTTAGTTATATGCCATAGAATTGAGGTAAAGACTTTACTTAATATTGCAAAATGAATTTTGTCCCATAAATGGACTGCTCCAGTTTATGCAAGTGTTAGCATGGTTCATGTATGGTTCAGGTTGATGGAGGTATCTGGATCTGCGGGCGAAAGAGGAAACATTCTGAAGATTGGTCCATTTCTCACCCCTGCCTGCAAGATGTGTATTCTCTCGAGAATATATGCCAGGGGTGGCCAGAGTGACATGGGGTTAGAGCCGCAGACAAAACAACAAAAGTTTAAAGAGCCATAGGAAAAGAAAAGAGGAGGGGTGGAGGCAACTTTTAAAAAGAAACAATATGGAGGGAACAGTGCTTTCAAAGGGGACAAGTATAATTGTTGACTACAAGAAATAACACCAAGCAGCAGAACGTTACCTAAATCGCTAGGCAAAAATTGAATGCTTTGGCTGGTTCGCTAGCCAGCCACTGCCCCTGACACCCGTTACGCGTATTCGGTTCGAAATTCTTTCTAGAGCAATAAAGGAAACAGTGTCACTGGACACATCAATGTGTCAAGGAGCAGTCCAGCTGTATGTACGTAGTGTAGCACAAGGCTGCCAAGACTGTGAGCTTTTTTTTTAAATTCTAGGACTCGTTTCGTCTTTGGAACACAGGAGGGGAAGGGGGCACGCTCACCCGAAAGCCGCGAGCCGCACCTAAACCCGCGATGAGCCGCATGCGGCAAGCGAGCCGCAGTTTGGCCACCCCTAATATATGCAATTGTGAGTGGTGGCCAAGGTTCATTTGACAATGCTTGATTTATTTTTAGTGTCTGATGTCATGCATGCTTGTTGGGCATGCAGGAGACAGTGGCTATGGCCTTGCCCCGTGGCTGATCACGCCAGTCCCCGGCACGCTCCAGCCGAACTCTCGGGAAGCGAGGTTCAACGTGGCCCACTCCTCCGTGCGGTCTGTGGTGGAGCGCTGCATCGGCCTGTTGAAGAACAGGTTCCGTTGCCTCCACAAGCACCGGACCCTGTACCACCCACCGCAGACCGCTGCCACCATCATTGCAGCCTGTGCAGTTCTGCACAACGTTTGCATCGCTGCGGGGGAGCCGGAACCCGAAGCTGAAGAAGGAGACGACGTAGAGGGCGATTCAAGCAACGGTGGGCCTGAGCCACAAGAACCGCCTCCTGGGTCGCCACGGGTAAAACCACTAAGTGTTCCCAAAACACTGCAGCCTCTAGCACAGTTTGTTTGTTCACTATTCCGCCAGCAACAACATGCCTTTCTGGTGGTAGCCCTGTGGGCAATATGAGCTGAAACATCCGACCTTGTTTTTTTCTGCGTATGCACTCCCGACAAGCTCTATTATCTCCAGTTTTGTCAAATAGTTTGAAGTATAGGACCTCCACTTTGCATTCCATTCCTGGTTTGCACCATAATTCTGTCAAAAACAGGCAGGCATGCCAAAGAAGTGTGAAGGACTGTGTCAGCTCGTATTGTCTGTCACAGTACATTCATAACAACACAGACAGAGAAACATATTTAAGATTCTAACACTACACACATAAATATAATTAACAAATTAAACTTCGACACATTTTATGGCAGCTTCAACATCACTAAGTTTCTTTAAATTATTCAAGGTCATAAACATGTCAGTCACAGACAATGAAACACTATAAAATGAGTCTCGTTCGCGTGATGGGCAAGAGCTTGAAGCACTTACCAACATAAGACATTTTCACTCGCCTTAAGAATGAGGCACAGAAAAGCTCACGGCAAGTTCTTGCCTTGGGCATGACACTTTGCCATTTAAAAGATTTTGCAAAAATTACAAACCATTAAGTTATTTTTCTTCCGAAAGTGTGTCCGTACCCAGTTCACCTAGTAGCCAGGTATGGTTATGCTAACATTTCTTTCCGAGGTATCGGTCATACATAACACTAATGTAACTTCTCTGGATGTTTTAAACTTGATTAGGTTTCGAAGAATTAACTGAAACATAGGCAGTAGATGCAAAGTCCAGACCTGACTGGACATAGCATACAACACGAGCACAGATTACAGTATTTTAAACTCTCGGGTAGTTCTAGAAACCATGCCAAGCATCCTCGGTGATGAAGCAAGCATAGCATTATTGTGCGACTCCATCCGAAGTGCGGAGTGCGATAGCATGCCAGGATCATATATGACTAACATTTTGTTTACTTCGGATATGTTGAGCATGGAACGACATGTATGCACTCTGTTTTAGACTAAATTTGATGACGTTAGTCTTTCTCGAATTCAGCTTAGGCCGTTATTTGAGCGCCACGCATTGACTGCTCCAATATTCCTCTGCAATGTCATGCAGTCCCTTCAACCTTGCGATATATATTTACATCGTCAGCATACTGTAACAATTGAGGGAACTGAACGCAATCAAAATTATCATTAGCAAAAATATTGTGCAAACAAGGACCAACATTAGATCCCCGAAGGACTCCAAAAGTCGGAGGTGTGCGGGGACGACAAGGCTCCCGAAATGTGGGTGACGTTTAAGTGCCCTGGCAAGTAACTTCTGGACCGTTTGATGAACCCATCAATAACACCCTATTCAGACATCTAAACTGGAAGCAAATCACACAGTGCACATTCGGCTTCATAGAGTGTATATTGAGAACATTGAAAAGTGCCCCGTCCGAAAGCGCCATCTTCGTTCCATCATCCGCATTGAAAATCGCCTTTGCATAACCATACGTGCGAGCGAAGCCGGTAACAAGCACGAGCATGTCGCTCTGCAGTCGAACGACGTTTCATCGACAGATCGTTTTATCGATACGCGATGATTCGTCGCCAGATTGCTTGATCGACAGCACAGATTAGCTTTTTTCTGTAATGAGCCGCCTGAGACTGTTGCCACGAAGCGGCAGGTACGTGTGGGATATACGCGGGACGAAATGTCCCGACACCGTTCAATTCGAGTAACGAGTGTCGATGGAACGTTAGTGTCGTCGACGAACGCAAGTCCATGAAACGGCTGTCCCTAAAACGTATTTTCGGCGAAACGATAGGGACCCGTTGCTCTGAACGACGCCAGCTCTACAGGCAGGAACGTTTCGAAGCTGCGATCTCGTGCCCGTTTGCACTCCCAAAGAACCGGACACCGACACCGCGCACACATGTCACAAATACAAAAGCAAGGAAAATCGTACGTAAACAGGAGAAAAAGAATGCACGTCCTCAACTAGCAGGCCCATGCCTCGCAAAACGCAGCATCGAACAAATGCATGTAAACGGTAGACGTACCTTTATCGGGCGGGTGCACTTGGTTTGTGACTGCAACTACTTACCAAGCATGGCCCGAACCGGCTTCCAACCACGCAAATCAAAATGGCGCGAATGAACAAAGACGTCGTCACCCGCCAGTCGAAGCATGCCGAGATGGACTGCAGGAGATCAGGGTTGCCAGGTAGGTCCTAGCTCAAACCGCCAAATGCCAAAAGGTGTAGACCAAGAGTAGCCAAATGCAAGAAATTTATATAGCCCAAAAGTAGCCATATATGAAATATCTGTAGAGCCCGAAAATCGTGCGCTCGAATGTACGAGTTCAATGAGAAGGAACGGCGTCTGCATATCTAGAGTTACGAGCAGTTTGCAAAATTTACACACCTCGAAATGTACTACAAACTTTTATTTGAAACATAATTTTTCACACGCGTTTCTACAGTAACATGAAGCACTCGCTCGTGCTCGGATGACAAGCTTCATACACGATTTCCGTGTTAAAACGGGCAAAACCTTATTCAGTAGGGTTGATGTCCTTACACCACTCGTTCTTTCCAAGGAAAGCAAACTTTACATAGAGGATGTTTTAAAGAGTTCGAAAAGACATCCTATTCCTTAGGTCTATGTGAGGGACACGTGACGGAATGCTCTCTCCACGGCGGCCTTCGACTTGTCCAGTGTCAGGAGCGCGATGGGAAGCTCGGATATCAACGGAAGCATAGCTGCTCCTGCGCTTCTTAGCTTGGCCTTATTGTTCAAATTATTCATTGTTCTAAATTTGTTGTGTTTTGTTGTGGCTCACTTTGCTTTAAGAAACGTCTATGTTTCGCGAAAAAACCTCTTTTGTTATATCCAGTACATCACGCGTTATCGGACGGCATGAAATTCTGCTGGATGTCTTTAGTTGCCTTTAGTGTCCTTTCTCCTCGGAAGAGGTGCCTCATGGAGTCTTTCAAGCAATGACCACCGGTGGTGTCACTCGCCCATTACAACTCAAGCCCAGACGCGCATTCCAGAAAACACACAATCACCAAGAACTTCAATTACGACAACTGTCAGTTTAAGGGTATATCACGCGAACACGCGAAAGAAATTGTCTTCAACAAAAAGTTTATAACGTTGTTAATATACCGTATACTTCGATCTAAAGCATATGACTTGTTAATATCATATCGAAAGAAAACCACCACAAAAGCTTACAAAAGAAAATTATGTTGAAAGTTCTCCGCGTTACTTTTTTTTTTTAGCCATAACATATACTACCTGTTTTGGAGAGGTTGCCTTGCTTTTTCTTTCTTGTTTCGTGTTCTCGATTCTTTGTGTGGGAGTGGTGGGTGGCGTCACCTAGGAAGTGACGCCGCCCACCAGATCCGGGCAGAACTTCTCCTAACCTCACCGTGCTCACAACGACGTGACTCTTCGCCGTTCCTGTGTGTTCTCATGTCATTAGTGAGTTTTTAGTATTGCGTATACGAGCGAACGCAAGCCCTGTGCGTTTACGTTAGCGTTGCCTGTTCCATAATGCGCGTGCGCTTAGCCCAAACCGTGGCCTTGGATTGGCGCATGGCGACTTCGCGCATGCGCAGCGTGGAACATGCAACGCTAACGCATAGCGCTTGCGTTTGCTTGTATACGCACGCAATACTAAAACTCACTATTGCATTTTTATCTTACGCGTTTCGCAACTACGCTGGCTGCCTGACCCCTACAATGTTTTTTGTTTTGTTTTTTGCTTTTGTTATTAAATGATGTTAGACGCGGTTAGCTGACGAAAAAAATGATCGCATCTCCACGTGGTGAATGATGTTGATTGGGGCGAAGCTCTGGTGGTGCTGATGATACTGCTTTATTGTTCATAGGTAGTGCTGATGGTGCTGATCTTTTCTTATTGCTCATAGGTAGTGCTGAGTTCCGGGTTGCGTTTCGACTTCATTGTTACTGCTTCATGGTAGGTGAAATGCAGAGCCAGTGGTTCTTCTAGCGGATCAGCTTGGATCCGCTAGAAGCCGTGGGAACGTATCTCCACCGCTTCAGTCAACGGTCCATGTCAGAAAGAGAATGTGTGGTATGGAACGTGGTTATATACGCATTTGAGCATTTAGCCGCAGCGCCCTCTCGTCTATAAATATTGAGCCAATCCATGCAAAGTTTAACGCGATTATATACGCATTGACCGCAGCGCCTCTCCTGTATACACGAACTCATCTCTGTTACGTCACGGCGCGGTGGTGGCGCGTCGGTCGCACTTCCGGTCTGGGGCTGTGGGCAGAAGGCCCCATGTGAGGCGTGTATTCCTGCGTTATTTTGAAAGGAACCTGACGAAAACATGCCTTTTCGTCAAACCGCCGCGACTGGGGCTATATCAAAAGAGTCGAGAAAGGTTTGAAGATCAGTTTTCATGTGCTCGATTCGTCCGAGAACGTGGATATGTGCCGTAAAAATGGTAAACCAGACGCCGCCGGATCACAATTGCTTGGGCGGGAAGCACTTTGGGTTGAATTCACGGAAACTCGTGGTCATCAGATTTATTTGTTTTGTTCCAACATGAACGCCGGAAAACCGTCAAGTTGTACGGCCCACCTGCGGACTACGTTCAGTGCGTCTTGAAGTTCGAACGGCCGTCTGATCGTTCGAACTGTCGTCTGCTCTTTCAAACGCCTCTGCTTGTCGTCTGCTCTTTTATACGACACCGGCCCGTAGACCAAATGTTGGCTCGGTACTTGCGATAAGAAGTAAGTGCAGGCCTCAAAAGACTTAAGATTGAAGGTTGGTAAGCAGGCTCGACGTAAACAGTAGTTACAAGGAGATGTTGATTATTGTTACCAGCGGCCATCACCGACTTGTATTGCCTGATTCACTTCGTCCGATTCTGCTTGCGATTTGCAGTATCGACGTCTACCATCTCAGCTACGGTTCACGCTTTGCAGCCCGAGCGACGTCGCGACTGAAAATTGCGAGTGAAATCTCATCGTGTGAATCAAGCTTTAGCATACATTCTGCGACGTCCACGCGGAATGAATCGCCGCATGTCAGATTATTCACGCGAAGTTGCGCGGTGTAACGAGCCTCGTTAATTTCGATGACGCCGCTCATGTAGTCAGACATTGCCAGGAAGACGTAGAATCAACAATTCGAAAGCGAAAAAGGGCAGGGGTACTCACACTGACGCCGATAACATCGCATTTCAATGGTTTGTTTATGGGCGACGGCGAGCTTGTTGCCCACACCCCCATCGCGCATGCGCGGCGCTGTGGCGTCCGCTAGGGGCGCTCCGGGCGCTCCGGTTTGTTTGTAAACATGAGTTGGTGTATAGACGTTGAGCGGCTACATGCAACGTTTCATCTATGACATCCCCAGCTCTTGAGTTACTACCACATCTCAGAACCCCCTACTCGTCCCGCCGTCGTGGCCGAGTGGTTAAGACGATGGACTAGAAATTCATTGGGATCTCCCCGCACAGGTTCGAATCCTGTTGACTGCGCAAACATTTTTTTATTTTTATGTGAGCACGGACGCCGGGCGGACGGACGGACGGACGGACAAGGCTAGACCTAAGAGCTTCGCCCCTAAAAAGTCCTATCCTTGCCAACTCTTTCTTTACGACGAAAGATTTATCGTTTAAGTTTATTTCAGAAAATATTTTTTCACAACCAAATCCTTACGACTGAACTCTTACTGGAGCCATCCTACATAGCATCACGCAATGATCACATACATACAGTCGAAATTCCACAGTGCCACATTAATACCTACTACAGATCATTCATACCTCGTACGTCTGCTGACTGGAATCACCTTTCCACATCCATCGCTACAATTGTTAATCCTGTTGATTTTAAAAATGCTGTGTCCTTACTACTAGAACTTGATTCGTGATTTGAGTGTTCTATTAACTTGTACGTTATAATCCCACCCCTTCTGTAATGGCTTCGGGCTCTGAGGGTACCAATAAATGAAATGAAATGAAAATAAATGAAATCCATTGCTATAAACATTCTTGAGTCTTTGTCTGAATAAGGTCCTGTCTTTTTGCGACAGGTAGGAAGGGCTGAACAACAAGCACTCATCGACAGCCAGGGAGGGCGCCCGCTACGGCTTGCTGGTGATGGTCGGTCTGACCCTCCCGGCGTTTCTGCCCTTTACGGAACTTACTCCCTGCTCGAGACAACCGTTAACTGCATCATCCACCTGGAACTCGTGAAAGGGAGCATTGAAGTTTTATCTTGATTCACCAGATACAAGCCATGATGGCGGTCTGCACTCTCGCCTAGGGGCAAACAGTGCACAAACGATCTTGCTGTGATGCACTCCAAAGCATGCTCGACAAGCTCGAATGAATTTCCTTGTTGGGTCAAAATTATCTTTCCTAAAGACCTCGGTGATGCTTTTCTTGTTCTTTGCATAAGTCACGAGCGTGCTCCTTCGTTTCATTTACTCTTTCCCGGGTCTATGTTCTTTCATTACGATATTTATCGCCTTGCACTTACTGCGGATTGTAATGAGAAGCGGACAATTATAACGAGTTTCAAAGAAAAGGGACAAGCAAACGCTATACGGTCGCCGGTAAGGACCAGAAAGATCGTCAAAAGTCCAAACAGAAACCGTAGCGGCAGAAAGAAAAAGTATGAAAAGCCATAAAGCTGGCAATGCCGGCAAAACGTAAGAGAGGCAACCAGCTAAAATAGCTACTGTCGTTGTGGCTAAAGGACTGCATGTGTGCTTGTAGTTACATGAAAGCGACAGAGGTGCATCGACTCCAGGTCGCACATTGGTTGAAGTCAATGTGCCACCGTTTTTATGGGCGCGTACGGTGCGGATCAAGTCCTGAGCGAAGCCAGCGCCACACAGTGTTGCATCTGAAAGTTAGAGCTGCAGTTCTAGCACCATAGTTTTCCAAAAACATTTTTACGCATGGTCAAATAAGGGAGCTCCTCTGGTTACCAAAGGACAGTATCAAGAAAAAATAATGTTGATGCCTACCTTGCTGTACTTTTCTTTCAATATCTCCAAGAGCGTTCGCAACAACTGCAATCGAATAACGTTTGCTGACATTACCATGTGCACCAATATCCAAGTGCTTTCATCTCGTCTTGGCTGGTACTTGCTAAAGAACCTGATCTCCTTGTCGGCGTAAGTCGTGGAGCTTGTGAGAAACACACGCATTTTGTTGCGGGAAATTATACAGAATGCAAAGACACGGCCTTTTTACCCTATCTGCTACCGCCTTCAGTTTTTTAGCTGTACAATGCTATCTCGCGGCAGTCCCGCAGTGAACACCCTGCTACAATCCTGTTTTTTGCTCAATGCAATGACACCTTCGTTTGCATTCGTTTTATGAATGCACATTTGCCGTCTCAATTACCTCCCGTCTACCGGCTTCAATGTGATGTGCTATCGAAGCGAATTGACTTGTCTACATGACAGGATTTGTTGAAATGAGTGGAGTAATGTCCTTCCGTCGCATTCATGCAGAAATTGCTTAAAGGGATGGTGAACCGAAATTTGGATTTCAGAAAAACAATGCAGAATATGTAGGCGGGACGCTACAATCCCTACAACACTACTCGTAAGGCGATATCTCGAATGGACGGCCGTATTTTGAGAAAAATAGGTCGAGATTGAACAAGGCCGACGAGGCGCATGACGTCAAGATACCTAGTTTCCTCCTCCCTTCGCTTCGCTTCCTCAAGGCGGCGGGGCGGAGAAGACGCGAGGCCGTTCCCTCTCCTTCTCGGAAAAACATGACGTCAACAAACCTGTCAAATGCGCCTCCTTTTCTTAAAAAATACGGTCATCCGTTTGAGATATCGCTGTATGAGTGATGTTTTGGTGTTTGTTAGCATCCCGTTGCACGCTTTTGCCGCGTGTTTTGTGGAATCCAGATTTCGGTTCAGCAAGTATTGCCTGGCATATGCGGTATGTGGGCCGCACGCTGTTGCTTTGAGTGCGCTTCGTATACGAAAGTTCGGCTGTTAGCGGCGTCTTAGGTCCGTCGGCCACAGCCAACTGAGCCGTAATTTTCCTGCCGCTGATTCTCTTTAGACTAAAATAACCAACATTTGACATTGGAAGGTTGAAATAACGAGCTTTATTTCTGTAGATAAGTATAGGCACCTGCCTGAAACGACTATTGTCTAGAATAACACGAGTATGCTGGTAAGTTCAGGATTGAGACCACCATCATGCAAGTCATGTACAGTAGAGACCAGAGACTCGGCGGGAAAAAGGAGAAGAATCGGCAATATAAATTGTTAGACAGATAGACCAACCACGAGTATTGTTTCCGGATGTCAGTGTTATGAGGTTTTTCTTGTTCATTCAAGGAATTTAACTCACAGTTTTGCTCAGCATACTGGAGCTGCACTCTCAGAAAAATAGGGTATATTCTTACACCCGTTGGCCCATATACGACACCCTAAAACTTCAATTCCACGTACAGCGCGCTGACGTCGAACCGACGTTCCCAGCTTTCGCAGTCGGCTTGATGGCTGGGTGGTACAACTTATTAAAACAGCTAATGTACGTGTTATTGACTAAAAAAAAGTAATCGAGGTTTTCTTAGCATTACTGCAAAACCTCAGTGTTATCTTTCTGCAGTTTTTGATACGTACTTTAGCTGTTTAATGAGGTATACCTCACCGTTCTCAAGCACCTCGTAAAAGTTGGAGCACTCAGTTCGACGTCAGCGCGCTGTACGTCGAAATGAAGTTTTGGGGTGTCGTATATGGGAGAGGGGGTGTAAGAATATGCCCTTTTTCTGAGTAGTGTGTCATTGTGCAGCTGTGTAACAGCGTTCTATCTTGTCCATTTCTCCACTCCCCATCAGCACACGTTTTTCCGTCGGAAACTTATTTCAGCTCACCTGCCTTCTTTTCAGCTTAGCAACCCTGCCCAGGGCTTCCTCGAAGAGAAGAGTTCTCAACTCAGAATGCAGGCTGGCTTTTGAGAAAATATTTTAAAAGAGTTTGATGAGCTCGGTTATTCAGAAGCCACTATTTTCACAGATCGCTGGTTCGGGAGTTTTCACGACGAAAATACATGATGGTTGTCTCTAGCGAAAGCATGCAAGCAACGGAGCTGGATTCTGTTGGTATACTGAGTGGCAACAACCTAGATTGAGTCCCCCCAACGTCCCCTTTATACCCGCCGTGGTTCATGTTTCGCCCCGAAGTTCACACAGGAAGCTCCCTCTCCTCCTTAGTGACCCTTGTCGTTTCCTACACATTCCTACCCTGTTTTCCAACGGGGTAGCAGTTGTTTCTAAAAACGTTGAACGCTGGCTTAATAGTCTCCGGTTGTTTTTCAGTCGACTGAAGTAAAATCCAGTTGTCACATGGAGCTGGAGGGTTGGATGGAGTCTCAGACCTACTTCGCGAAGGAGGATCTCACTGTGGAGTTGATAGTCACCTATATAGGCATGCGCAGGTCAGCGCATTCACAAGCAATGAACCAACTTGCTCAGCTAAAGCCCGTAACATGTAATCGTTTCGATCTGTGGCATGTCAGCAAAGGTAGACCAAGAAGAAACAACCCTGTTTAGCGAACATATCGATGTTTTTGGAAGTGAAACAGCATATGCTCCACCAGCTCAGGGAAATGTGTTAAAAGCTTCACTTTGTGTCATGTACAATCGGGGAAAATGAAATGCGAACTGCGGAGCGAGTGCCTCCTTCAGGCAGCACATCCCCATCGACAGGCAGGCGCTCCGCTGTTCGCGTTTAATTTTTCCCCAGATTTACATGTAGTAAAGGTCCAAAGACCTTTAAAAAAAGCTAATGCTTCATGGTTCTACAATGCATTAATATTTGGGTCCTGTGTTGTCGGGGTTTATTTGTTTTGAAATTCAGGAGCAATATTTCAGGGTTTGTGATTGTTTTCTAGAAATATGGTGCTTTCCAGGATTATATTTAATATCGGCATTTATCGAGCCTTACGTTAAAAAAAGGTGACATGGCATAAGCGACGTTATTAAAAACAGCGTAAAAGGACTGGACAAAAGTGGAAGAAGCACACAGGACAAACGCTGACTGCCAACTGAAGGTTTATCAGAAATTCCACACGTGCACAGTATGTCGCGCACGTATGTGCTTATCTAATCACAAGGTAAGAGCGGCCCAAGATAAACTCATACTTTGGCTCACTAATTTTAATTTTTTTAGACGCGTTTCATAACCCTGGTTTTACTGATTGTGTCCTGATTGTGATGCAGCCAGTTCGTACGAGTCAAAATTCGGGTTTATCTTGCGCCGTTTTTACTTTATAATTAGATAAGCACGTTCGTGCGCAGGTGACTGTGCGCGTGTGGAATTTCCACTAAACTTTCAGTTAACAGTCAGCGTTCGTCCTATGTAGCTTCTTCCATTTTTGTCCCGTCCTTTTACGCTTTTAAATAAACTCGTTCAACCACCAACTTGCCCAGCAATGCACACTTATATGGCATAGGCGAATTTTTCAATCTCTGGGGAACATTTTCCTCGCCCCAATTCTTAGAAAACACCGCTATTTCGATGTGAGAATGAAACGAGACGGGGGCGGCTGCCCGAAGAAAAAGCAGCCTTGCAGTTTGCTCAAAGCAGATGGAGTTCCAGATCAACAAAAATGAAGCTATAGACAAAGATTGCTTAACCTCAAACAGGAAAGTTTTCTATTCAAGAACAGTTCCGATGCGTTTTTTTTTCCCGATTCCGAAAATTGTTTTTAACGAAAACACGGAACCTTAGTAATTATTCTGCACTGGAGTTATTGATAACACAAGCGAAGTGAACATGTTTTAAATCATCACTAAAACGTTAAACGGGGGCAAGGCGGGAAAAATGTCAAACTATTCATCATCCATTGGAAAGCGCAATATATCCTGATGAGCTCAAAATAGCAAAGGTTGTGCCCATTTTTAAAAAGGCAGATACTTCCGAGCCGTCGAGTTATCGACCAATATCAGTGTTAAGTGTAATTTATACAATTAAAAAAATTCTAAACACGTTTAGGAATTTATAAGTAAGTACGATATTCTATGCCTTAGTCAGCACGGATTTAGGCCGAACAGATCTACCTCTTCCGCTGTACTTGTGTTAACCCAGCAATAACATCGCTGTGGTTGCTCATTTGGATATAAGTAAGGCTTTCGATACAGTTAATCACACCATATTATTGAACAAGCTTCATGAGTACGGTTTTAGGGGAAAGATATCAGAGTTATTTAAACGTTATCTTTCTAAACGAACACAATGTGTAACGATTAATAATTTTATTTCTGCACCACAAACAGTTCTTAACAGGGGTACCACAAGGCTCTGTTTTGGGGCCCATTCTTTTTCTCTCTACGTCAATGATTTTCCTTCTTATTTATGTTACTCTGAAGCACTCATGTATGCTGATGATACGGCATTGGTTTTTGTAGGGGAGACAATAAGTGAACTACAAGGTAAAGTAACTGAAGAACTTACTAGACTCTTAACGTGGTTCACTAGTAACCAACTCACACTTAACATTAAAAAAATCAGTACGCTGTGTTTCACTCTAGGAGAAAGCAAACGAATTCTGAAGAACTAGCTATATACTTAGATAAACGTGCAGTTGCTGCATGTTTCCTGTTACAAATATTTAGGTGTCTTGTTTGAAACCGATATGCACTGGAAGATCCAAATTAAAAACATAGGTACAAAACTTGCACATGGTTGCTACACACTACTAAAGGCTCGGGAGTTCTTTAGTTCGTCTATACTGCGCATTCTATATTTTGCATTTGTACATAGTCACTTGAACTACTGTATAGAGTCTTGGGGCGGAACATATACCACGTATTTAAAGCCATTCAGTCGATTACAGAAAAGGGCTCTGAGACTCATTACTTATTCTAGATATACTGAACCAAGTAGTCCTCTATTTCGATCAGTTGGCGTGCTGCCACTAGACTTCCTATACAAATTAAAAATAGCTGAAACAGACTTTAAAATACTAAAAAAACTAACGACCCACTTTCATTGCATCTATTTAAATTACCATTACGGAATACGAGGGCTGCAACTAATAATCTATTTAATATGCCACCTTGTAGAAATGTTTATGGAGAAAGGCTTATTGAGGGAATTCAAGGGTGCCCTAGTATGGAATGATATCCTACCGACATCAAATGTAAACCCAATATTTTGCCATCCTTAAAGAAGTATCTAATTAATTTGCAAGCCAATGAATAAGTTCAATATCATATGTCTTGTCTATATTTTTCAATTAGTATGTATATCGTTTTCTGTATACTTTGATATGTGCGTACATTTGTTTCGTTTGCCTGCCGCATTGTAAAGGTTATTTCTAATGTTGGACCCGCGACTAGCCTCCACGGCTATGGGTCCAAGCAACGATTGTGTATTTAAAAATAATAATAAAGTAATAATAAAGAAAATAAAGAAAACTCCCTGGGCAAGGCTTTGCCCAGGGAGTTTGAAGACGACTGCCTGGCTAGTGGTCTCCGGTCTTGCGGACTAAAATTATGGCCAGGGTACCTGGATTGGAAAGAAACTGGTTTTCCCTAATTTTACTCCCTCATGGTTGAAATTCTCACTCCTTGCTAAAGCATTTACTCTTTTTCATTGGTTTGACTTTTAAGCCCCCCCCCCCCCCCCTTTCATTGCCGAACGAAGTGACTTTAATTTTTCCAATTGGGTGTCGCGGTTTGTGCCAACGATATATGAATCTGTTATTTATTTAACACCTTTAGACACGATGCAGCATCATTACAGACCTTACCTCTCATTACTCTGAAATTGGCAGCAAACCGACCAAGAATAGTTGTGTGCTTAGGTTACAGTGAAGGCTCAATGAATTGGCATGGTTCTCCTATTTGTGCCTAAAGTAGGCTTGCGTTGAAAGGACAAAAGCATATATTTTCAGGCATCAAAAAGAAGATTGTGGCTCTGGCCAAGTCACCACGCAACAATTCCTTGGAGAAGTGGTTGGACACCATTACAAGGCATCTGTGCTGGTGTGTCCTCTCCTGTACCGGCCAGGGAAACCTCATCCTAGCAAAGTGGACGTCCATCACTCGACACACTTCTGGCGTCCACCATCCCGTCAACCCAACTCACCCAGCATGTTTACACGGGATTTTCACTGATCGGCTCTGGATCGAGGAGGGTGAGCTCCTTAACTGCAGGTTTTAAAGAATTGATACATATGCACAAACGTTTTCCAGGGACCGAGACCTTCAAGGAATTGGAGTCGGTTGTGCTGTCGAACCACCTTCTTCGGGACACCTCGAAACTCTCCTCGGACGAGCAAACCTTTGCGCTGGAGGCTTTCCACGCAGCTCTCGTCCACTTCGCTTCCAAGTCTGTCGGGTACTGTTACGAAAGACTGCTGGCAATGTGGGTGTTACAATATCCAAAGCTTTAAGACAGCTAATTTATCATGCATTCTTGTCTCCTTAAGGACGTACATCGCAGCGCTGCACTTCAACAGCTACGCAGACAGGATGATTCGCCAGGAGGACAACGGCGATGAAAGTATGCTCTGAAATTTTGCAGAGGAAGGAAGCAGTGGACGATTGTTCCCGTCAAGGAAGACACAAAGCTTGGTATGTGATATCAACAAACTCCACATTAACACAGAATGTTTGGGCACTAAGCTGCATACATAGACATAATTTATGTAATTTGGAGATTGCTTAACAGTGTGACAGTCTAGTTTGTGACTGAAAACCTTTTCTTCAATACCGGAGCTCAAGGAACATCAAGCGCAAAGCAAAGTTTGCGACAGTAACACGTAGCACAGCGCGTTGGACAAACTGCAGTTCAAACAGAAAGAATAAAACACTTAACAGAACGAAGGACAGACAAGAAAGCGTGTGTGTCTGTCCTCCGTCCTTTTAAGTATTTTATTCTTTCTGTTTGAACAAAGTTTGTGGAGCGTATTGATTGGATGTGCACGACGATGACGTTTCGCCGGGCGAGATATTAATCATTGGAGTTTTCTCACTACTCAAATTCGAGCTAGAAGCATGCAACATGAAGTTGAATTCGTTGGAGCGCATGTGGCATGCGCTCATTGGTTGGCATTGTCGATGACGTTGCGGTTTTTCGTCCCTGCATGTGTCTTGCCAAATCCGTGATGCTTACGCAAGACTGAGCCTATTATTTTTTTGCAGTGGCTGTAATTACCGTCTTAGAACTGCTTGCCCCACAAGTCAACGGCCGTCTCGGCTCAGCAAAAATGGTAGAGCAGCAGTGTCAGATTTGGCAACGTCTTGCATAGTCGTTGCTAGCATGTTTGCGTAAAAAGAAACATTTCGCCTGGAGACATCGCAAATGGCTGTCTTCGGGCGAAAGATGTAGCTCTGCTCCTAGGGACCGAGAGGGATTGTTCGTTCCTGCACGTTGGAATATTTCGATGTTGAGTGTATCTCCATGTTTGGGAGAGGATGAATCTTAGCAGCAAACCTTCGGTACCTCCCTTCGCTAAGTCATGACACAAAAAGTCTTTGTGTTTGACGCTTCTAGGGTTCCTAGATTGTTTAACCACAAGAAAAAGCAGATGTCGGAGTGTGTTTGCTATACTCCGTTCCAGCACAAGTCAGAGCGCGGCGCATGCTACGAGCAGGCGCAGCCAATCCGGTGCCGAGACCGTATCACGTGACCTGCCGCTTCCGTGCCGCGGCGCGCAGAGCACATATTCATGACACGTGAGTGCAGCGCGGCATTGGCTGGGAGGGCATGCAGCATCGGCCGCGCTCGGACTTATGGTGAACGGGGTATGGTCAAAATAGGGGTCTTTTATCATGTCTTGACTGAAGAGGTCCAATTCGGCAGTTCTTACCGGCTGCGAACGTCAAGAGGCCGTAGTAATTATCTAAAAATTCTCTCATGAACATTGTAATACACAAATGACATATTGTTATCATACAACATCTCTCAAGGTACAGTGCTAATCACACTTGTCTATAACGCGCGAGCGTGAGGCTTTCTCCGGGGAGCGCTAAACTGGTGGCATTCGCGGAAACGAAGCTAGTCACGTGGCGAATATGGAACGGCCCACTCGAGGGGTGCCTGCCCACTCTATCTGCTGGCGGCGAACGCGGAAGGCTGCTTGCACGCTTTTTACAAACATCATTGCTCGAACAATAAACAAACTAAAGCATGAAGGCATCAACAATGTCGTCATCAAAAAACAAAAATATATCGTAGAGCACTTTACATTTATCGTTTATCAAGCTGATAGAGTGGGCAGGACACCCCTCGAGCGGGCCGTTCCATGTTGCGCCACGTGACTAGCTTCGTTTCCGCGAATGCCAGCAGTCTAGCGCTCCCCGAGAAAGCCGCACGCTCGCGCGTTATAGACAAGTGTGATTAGCACTGTACGTACATAACGAAGTTCCTGGCTGGCGTTTTTGGGCGCATTTAAGAGGTATCCGACCTTCAAGGCAGCAAGTGCATCAACTTTCCAGGCAGAAACTGGTGGCACTGAGCAGCTCACAAGCGAAGAAATCAGACTTTGTGAGAGCTATTGCTGCACGATGTTCACGTTACCGAAGGAAACAACTTGAGTAATGTGTGTTTTGTCAGTTGGCTTAATCTTTTGATCATAATGTAAAAAACCGCAAAAAACATGTAATTCGTCTGCTTTGTCTGTGTTTTTTTTTTTTTGCACTGTTTTTACGGTATGATTAACGAATACCAACTAACCCAACTTTCGATGTTCCTTCATCTTTACATTTTTGAGTCTCAGAGCAAGAGCCCTCCCATTATTTACTTCTTTTGTGTCTTTTTCCAGGGGTTATTTGTCACAGTTCAACAACCTGTATGTTTTGCTAGACTGCATACCACCGCCATGGTACATCTTAACTGCAGCTACACCAGAGCATGTTGACTCAGTCTGCCAAACAAACATTGATGTTGGCCAAAACAAGCTTTTTTATTGGCACTTCAAGTTCATACAAAGATCGCATACTTTTATTGCACAGTCTGCTAACTTAGAAGACAGTGGCTTACTGAGAAAAGTATGCAAGCCCAATGCACCGAATATATTTTTAGTATGACCCAGATTGTGGCACTAGAACTTCAATGCAAAATGCCCAGCGTTTCTCAAAGGGGATCACACAGTAAACTGTGCTGTGAAAAAAAAAAAGAAGCATAAGTTGAGAATAGCAATAAAGTACTGAAAATCATAGAAACCATCCAAAAAAAAAAAAAAGAAAGATCACATGCAAGTAGTTGATAAGTTGGGGCAATGTGGAATTTAATGGAGGAAGCTCTGAGCCATCATTACGAACAAATCTCAAACAACCCCGAGTTTTCAGCAAGCTTCCTAAGTTCCCGACAACCCCATATATTCTGAATGTTATTCAGAGCGTTTAATCAGCTTTAGGCGATGATTGAGAGCACACACAAGCATTAAGAGCTCATGCCTCACTGATGAATACATTCTTCCTACCGCAACGCCCTAGTTGGTAGACCAGGAGCAACCTGCTGACTTAAAGTGTGTAGAAGTCAGCAGAAGGCAGTGGCTGACAATGTGCAGAGTTCAACGGGCCGTGTAAACACAAGAAGAAATGGTTGTGTTGCAGCTTGGATGTTTTCAGAAGACTGACAAGTAGCAAGAACAGTGATGAATGTGTGGGAATTGTGAACTTTACTGCACAATAGGGTTGTGATATGTGTGTGTATATATAGTGTTGCACTTTTCACAACTCTCAAAATAGTGTTGAACTTTGGTGGACATATAGAGTTGTGCAGTGTGATGATTATGGAAACTATAGAGACTAGTGAATTTTAAAGACCACTCAAATAAAACGTGGTTCGTGTTTCAAGCTCTGTGCTAAGAGTTCTCTTTGCCCGACGCGAATGTATGTTGCGTCGCGAAACACCACGGTTACCACCGCCACTTCATTTGCAAGATACAGCAACGTGCCATTGATTATTTTTTGTTTCGGGCTATGTCAAGAACTTCATTGAGGCTGTTCAGCTTTCATGTGTCAGTACTTTTGACTAGTTCACTTGTGCAATTTTTGATCAGGTGTTTGTTATTGCTGGATGGAAAGGTTTCTTGTAGGTTTTTCTTCACGGCAGTTACACCAGTCTACTGGGTTTTCCATGTTGTGACCTACCAGTTTGACGCAGTGTTGTAGTTTTGTTTTTGCCCTAGTTTTGTAGTATTAGTTTTACCCTAACAACATTTTTTGCTGAGCTTTGACTTATGTTTTGTAGTGTTGTGTGAAAATGGTTTTTTTTTGTAATCGCAGACTGTAAGTGAAAACTTCCCTTCAAAGGTGCATTAAAGAGGTTTTTACACTTCGTCTTCTTTGACCTTCATATGACCGACGTGCTTCAAGTATTCTAGAAATCCTGAAACTATTTTTCTGAGCGCCCAGCTTCAATATAAGAAAGCATGCTCAAAGCCACTCTGGAGGGCGTTTTTTACTCTCAACTAAGGTGTGCCATAAAGGGGTCCTGCAATCATATTCAAGCGTCTACCTTGTTTGCAGTTTCCACGTCTCTTGGGGTTCGGGCAAGCCAGCGGGCACAGAGAGAGTAACTAAATATCAGTGCGTCATATTTTAAAGGGGTACGGAAACGAAATTTTAGCGCCGATCTTTTTGCATAAATATGGGCTAGGGAGAGGCACCACTTCGGAAATATCAATATCGCGCTGTAAAACACAGGAGAACTAATTTTAAACCTAATTAAACGATTTCAAATTCACATCTGGTGGATGGTGGGAAGTTCTCGTGACATCACTTGTGGCATAGGAGCAGCGCCGTTCTGCGGAAATACGGCGTGCCGGCAGAATTAGCCTAGGCCTGAACGCGTTTGCAAAGCCTTGGCGGAGAAAGCCAAAGCGTAGTTGGCCACAGTGAGCTCGTTCTCGTTGCGGCTCTTTGCACGACACGACGCGAGCACGCTTCTGGCACGGCCGGTATTAGTTGCTGCGAGTCGCGAGCTGCGAGCCGACGTTAAAAAAGATACGTTTGAACTACGAGAGTGTCAGCAAGAGCCACGCAAATACCTGTTCACACTCGGAGCGGACGCGCGCGTTGGATCGAAGTGCTGGATTCGCTCTGTTAGACCGCGTTTCGATAAGCGCTTCTGGACCGATCTTTTACGATTGCAACTCGATACTGACGTGACACTCGGCAAAGAAAGGTTGGACCGACATCGCGTAGCTCCCACGAACTGCTATAGCTCGACAGTGACGTAGCGTCGTGTCAGAATAAAAATGGCATACTAATAACAAAGTGTACATACCGTGTTGCGAAGGTAATCCGTATGGCGTTTATTTGAGCTCTATATCACACAAAACAAGGAGATAGAATCAATGAGAGTTCCTTTTCGACGACAGCGTTCGTCACCGCTGCCTCGGAAAACAAGGAGATCGAGATGACAAGGGGAAAAGATTGACCTCTGAAATTTAGTTCAGGGATCAAACTATTCATCCGGGAAGGGTCCACAAGGGTCGCGCGGGCATATTCCACTCAGCAGGCCAGCCGGTCGTGGGCAGACGGTCTTGGCCAAGGACCGCCGGAGCAACGGTGCGCCGAGTCGATGTTGCTGCTAGGCCTACTATATTCTGCCGAGCTCGCTTGGTCGGTGGAATCGTGGCCGTTGTAGCTCTTCTCGGGTGTTTGTGGATCCAGCGTTCTTGTTCGTCGTGGTCTGTTTCAAGTACTCCTTCCTTTTTTCTTGCTGGTTGAAGTCGGGACGCGCGAGAAGAGCACGTAGAAAAATAAATGTCCGTTGGTCGTCGCGACCAAGTAACTGAGCGACGCTGTCGGCCATGTTGATTTGATCGTAAAAAGTGCGTAAGACAGCTTCGGAGCTGTCGTAGGATTCTGTCGTAACCTGCGCAAAAGTTACGACAATTTCGTTTCGAGAATACGGGTTTTCTTTCAAATTTGTCGTACGCACTTTTTTCGTCGTAAGTTCGCTTTGAGAATCCGGCCTCAGAGCTGGTTTTGTCAGTGGTGCCGTGGTTGCCGACTTGCCGTGGTGCAGCGTGCGCGCAGCCCTTGCACATCTCAAACGGCCACGTTGTCACAGGTCGTAAATCGTCGACGCGCCACCAAGTGGCAACGCTCGTAACCACAACATCCACGCCGTAGCCTTTCCCGTCTGGCACAAGTGACGTCACGAATGCGCCGAATATCCCAAGACGCATCGCGCTCTCCGATGGCTGATTTTCGAGCGCGCGCCCAATCGGGCCCCTCAGGGTGAAAAATATAGCCATCCGTTCAAAATACAAACGCGCGATTATGATTTACGGATATCATTGATCATATTAAACCTATTTCTGACCATAATAGGTGTATTTCAAGTTTCGCTTCAGTATCCCTTTAATAAAGACATTTTCACCACCCTGCAAAAGCTGATGGGAGTGTTCGGCACTACTCGGGCCATTGCAACAAGACCTATAGCATACCTTGGCAAAACTCGTTCATGAGTGCACTCACTACCGATCAGGCGTGAGATGAGGGTGAGTGAGTTTGGAAGCCTCAAAAACTCATGAGGTTGAGGAGTGGCGTTAGTTCGGTGAGTTCGCGAGTTCGGTGAGGGGCGTGATTTCATGAGTTTGGCGAGGCACGAGGTCCCGAAGGGACGTGGGTTCGGTGAGGGTTTGCAGGGTGACGTCGAGGAAGGGTGGTCCATGTGGCTTCTCCGTACATTTCCGGGAAAGTTGAGTCGAGTCTCGCTTCGCAACGGCGCTGTTAGCTCGTACTGCTGGTTCTCTACGCGGGATAGGAAAGGAGGAAGGAGCGCCGATGGATTTTTCCAATTGATCTTTTTGGCTCCGGCTCGCCCCGTGGCAGCTCTGCGTTTGTTGTTTTGTGAGGAAGAAAACGGGCGCTACGCCTGAAAGGGTAACTGCAAAGAAAAAAAAGTGTTTTTTTAAACACCCTATATGGGACAAGCATGTCACAAAACAAATCTTCCGCGAAAAAAAACAATTTTTTTCTAGCAATGTTTACGCCACAGGACGTAATTTAGTCGGGAGTCACAACTTCTCCACATTTGAAACTCCCGCTCTTTCGACGCGCGCAGAGTGGCTGTTCTACGTCACTCCGTGACGTATAGCAGCCACTCCGTGGCGTATAATACCAATTTTGTGGCGCGCGATTTAAAACGGACGAAATAGCCGCAAACTAAAATCGTCTCGCGCAATAAATATTGCTGTAATATAATTTTTGTTTTTGGCGAAAAAATTGTTTTGTGACATGCTTGCCCCAATTAGGCTGTTTAAAAATACACTTTTTTCTTTGCAGTTACCCTTGAAGGCAGATGTTGGTATGTCAAGTGCGCTCGTCTTAGTGTACGGTCGCTGATCCTGAAGCCAATATTAAAATGAAAGCCGGCTGGGAACTGTCACGATTCGCCTGTATAAGTTTGTCTGTTCAACTTGTAACCTGGAGTTCTGAAAAAAAAAAAAACTGCATATACATCTCTGTTCCCGAATACGCCCGAAACGCCATGGTACATTTATTTGGCAGCATATATAAGTTAATTCGATTGTTTATTGTCATGGAATAATTGCAGACGATAAGTTTCTAGATTACATTCCAAAAGATATGAAACAATCTTTTTACTTTCGCTTAATATTGGTGATAACATATTCTTGACGTTCCTAGCCTGCTATCTGGCACCCGCGTTAGTCGTTCAAGAAAAGGGGCATTGAAGATAGTTGGAATACTGGCTGCAGCCGGAAACGCTTTGCGTGCCGGAGAAAGGGTTTTCTTACTAGCTCCAATTGTATTTAGCTATTATGAATCCGTTATATTATTAATCAACCGGTACAGCTCACGCCCGTGCACGTTCCGGTTATTTGCAAGGCGCGCGGTGTGTACGCCTTTCTCTCTCTCTCTCTCAAACCTTCTTTTATGCGCAGCTAATACTATATACACCGCGCTCTTTTTTTTATCAACAATATATACGAGTAAATAACAGGGAAAGGGAAGATTCGACACCTAAGTAATTAAAAATATTCTGTATGCGCGCATGAAAGCAACCTTCCCGCCCTAATAAATTAAGAAGAAACATGGTTAAAATTGCGCACAAATAGAGGGGAACAGTGGAGAGAAAGAAGGGGCAAGAGGGAGGCAGACTCACGACTCGATGTATTGAAGGAAGGAAAAACAGCCCGCTGTATCAGCTCAAACCTAAGCTAAACCGGCGGGTTTCTTTTTCGCAATTTTAACCATAGTTAATCATTACCAGCTCGCCCAACTAACCACTACTAAAATTAAGGTGAGATGTGGGGCTTTAGAGTAATTTTATTATTTAAGAAAGAGTATACTTATATTATACACTGATATAACACCTGTCGCACTTATTCCAAATATGCAATCAGATATTGAATATCTTTGCTATAAACCAGAATTATGAGAGATCGGTCAAATTTGATTAGGTCATTAATTGTGACGGGTCGTTATAGAAAAGTTATTCGTAAATTATCAATTTTTAATGCAACTGCATTCACGAAGGTGTAATTTGTGCGGTGATGCTATTTTAGATCTAACCTGAGGGGTTCTGTTACTAAGAAAGGTATTGTAATTATAGTCTAAGAGTCGTTTCTTTCTCAGTTATCTTAAATAGCATCATTGCACAGCTCCATTCTTCACGATTAAAATGGCACCAAACGTGTTAATATATTCCATGACAAACTTCAGAAAATGCCTGTAAGTCATCGGTCCTTGTGAAAGAAGTGTGAAGAGAGAAAAAAATCACTTGAAGTATGTGTATTCCTACTGAATGTTCATAGAAAATTAAGACTTCATACTTTTTGTCATATTTGAAAATTAGATAGAGCAATGATATTTTGTACAAAGCTGGGTGCGGTATGTCTAAACATCAGAAAATCCATTTTCTCAAAAATGACTTTTCCCCAACTTTTCTACCATTTAAAGACCAGCCTCCCAACTTAAGCGCCCACATCTCGTATCTAACAAATCAAGTCTTGAAGAATTTTATACCATTTAAATTTAATTTTGAGTTCCCATGATCCCCCCCCTTCCTTAAATATCGCGTGGATATCTAAATTAGGCTACCAGTAGTTAGAAGTAATTTAAATATTGTATGTAAAGCAACTTGCGCTTACACCAGTAGGTTGTAGATTATTCAAACAAATTAGTGAACTCAAATTCATAATTAACATCCATCAAAAATGTATTAATACTTTTAATAGAAAACACGACTTTTCACATGCACTTTGTAAATATTTGTATTCAACATATTGACAAGTTTGAACACAAACACAGATGTGTCTGAAAACAAAAATCCCGATGGCATTTGATTAGAACGTACGATTCCACGTTTAATTGGTATGTTCGGTGCAACAAAAAAATAAGAGACACGCTAAAAAATAAATGCATTTATATGGCATTCACTAAGTTCTTCAATCGTTCATTCTTCCATGAAAAAATATCCACCAGGCAGTTATTTTCGGTGGAATAATGTGACCTACGATAAATATGAAGACAGACCGTTCCGAAATAGTTCTACTCGACATCGAATTACGGAGCAAACTGTCCTACCATTAAAACTTCGCAATAATCTATGCGGAAACAAAATACACACCCACGGTGCTGCATGTTTGAATAATGATAATAATGTCACACCTGAATAAGCAACGCTGCAGACGGCTCACTCCACACTTGCACGAAGTTGTCGCGAATGCTTGAAACGAAGGGTGGACACCGTAAAGAATACTTCTTCACGAGACTCGCGATGATGCGCCCTTGTATCCTAACGAAGCGCACCTTCCTCAAGCTCCCGGCCGACGCGCGGAAAGAGTCGAAGCGAAACAAACAAAAAGACAAACATTACTTCACTTGGCGACGTTAAGGCTGGCGCCGGAGCGGCGGAAGACTGCAACGCCGGGCGCAACTACGGCGAGGGCGAGAAATACTCACTGAGTGAGTGAGTGTTCATGAGTTCTCTGAGGGGCGTGGGCTTTGTGAGTTCGGTGAGGGACGTGAGTTCATGAGTTCGTGAGTGAGATTCGAAGGTGAGGACTCAAAAAGTAGTTAAATTTTAGCCTTCTTATTTTATTTAGAGCTATCTGCAAGTAATTGAGTTTAACCAAAAATGCCGACCTCGTGCCTGTCTGACGAAACAGGCCGTCCTGCATAACCAGGCGCGTAGCCAGGATTCACATGGGGGGGGGAGGGGCAGGGTTCAGAGTGAGTGAGGGACAAGGTTCATTCCAAATGGAAGATTTCGGGAGTAGGGCATTTAACCTGCTTCTCCTTTCCTGCATGTTCTAATCAGTGCTTAAGATTCTTTCTGGTTCAATCATGCAAGGATATCGGTCGTCCACCAGTTCTGCCAAGTGAGAACTGTCTCAAGCTAGTTTGTAACTGTTTTGTCATGACCGCCTGTGCACTTCCTGCTGCTCTCGCTGAGCCTGCGCTATATAGTGCTCAGTACGTCACTAAGGAATTTTGCCAGTAGCATTTAATAGTGAAAAGGTTCTCCAGGCCATCAGATGTTCAACTTCGATTGACTCTTTTTTGCTGAATCTCCCCCCCCCTTTTCTCTCCCCTCACTTTCCACCGACAGTTCGCCTGAAGTTTAGTAAAGCGCCACCTTTGTTGGGCGTTTGGTGTTAGCTTAGAATCATTGCTGTGGAGAGACATGCCGCTGGGTGCAGATATGATGGCGCTTGAATCAACTGGTGATGAATATCTGAGGCGGGGGAATCTCTCTCACGATGTAAGTTTGCTAACTGAATTGGTCTTTGAACTTCATTTACTGGCGTTGTTCTCGACAGCGGGTTCACTGACCTTGTGAAAAGAGTATCTACTGAATGCCTGTCGGCGACTAGAGATGGCCAGGCTAGAGCACTGCACGGGCCCGTGCCAACCCTAACGCCCGAGCCCGGCCCTCGGGCCGGGTGGCAGAGCATTTCCTCAGGCCCGGGCCGGGCCGGCCTTGGGCTTCAACAGCCATGGCCCGGGCCGGCCCGGGCCGTGGCTGGGCAGTCGTGTGCCACAAATTCTAAATTGTCGATAACAAAAAGTGTGGTCATTAATCTTTTAGGTTCAAGGAAAACAAACAAGCGAAATGCAAAAACACTACGGCGCAACTAAAAAAACAACACGTTTTGCTTTTGGAATGCTTTTACGTGGATAAAAGGAAACGTTTGGGTTCCACCAGCATACTGGGAAAGTGCTGTCAAGAAAACAAGGGCACTCCAGTCGCAGAGTACAACATGAGTGTCTTTTTCACCTGCCTTTCAAACTAAAAAAACAAAAAAAAACGTGAGTTTGACTTTGCACTTTGTGCAGAGTCAAAGTGCACCAAAGATAAGCTAACTACCATAGATAATTTTATGCTTATACAGCCTTTTGAAGATGCACTAGCGTGATTCTGATTGTTTCTTCACGAAAACATGTAGAGAGCAAAGTTATCCGTGAAACAAGTTGAACAACGAAAAGTCCAACATCTCTTCAAGAAATGCATAAATAAAATATTGCCCAGTTTTTTGTTTTTGTTTTTCTCAAAATTATTTATGAAGTGGATATTTCGCCCATAGTCAAAGTCGGGATCTTTATCGTGCCAAAAAACTCGGTCCAAGTTTAAAAGAAATTTAAATCAAATGTGCTCGCTTTATGCTTAAACAGTTATTAGGTTAAAGCTTGCAAACTTTTTGGGGTTCATGTATACAGAGGTGGAACGGCTGCGCCATTTTGCGCCATTTTGCGCCAGACGCATTCGTCTGCGCCATCCTGCGCCTAGTTGCGGAAACTGCGCCACAGCCAATATCTCGCGCCATTATGCACCAAATCGCAAAACGTGCGTCAAAAAAATTGTATTTTGTCTTAGTTTCGGTTTTTATCGGCTCGATTGGCAACAATGAGCGCGTTTAGCTTGGTCGGCCTTACAATCGTTCGTTCTGTTTAGTCTCCCTCTGTATCCCGAGTCGGAAGCGCGCAAAAAGACTCGGGGGTCAGATTCAAGCGCTACATCACCTGCGACTGGATTGTTATTCTCCAACCAGGTTAAGCAAGTCGGCCGAGGTGAGGTCGAGTCGTTAAGCGTCAGATTGCCTGAGGCTCTGCGGCCCGGGTACGTGTGCCGCGTCAGCGTTCGGTTGGGACTCGCGTTCCATCAGTGATGACACCTGTTCTAGCCGAACGCTCACGGAACGCTGCTGTCCGATCTGTGACCTGCGCTCCTCCGGTAGGTGATGCCGAAAATAAAGAACTGCAACCCTGGCATGTAGAAGGTATTGGTTGAATCGTGAATCATTCTGCCCATGGCCCTTCCTTCGGAAAAGGAACATGCATTACGGTTTCAATGTTTAACTTTCACTTGATTTTCCTTATTGCCTTTGTGACCATTAGTACTTTTCTTTCTGTTCTTTCTTTTTCAAGCGGGCCCGAAATATTATTGAGACTGATTGAGCCAATCGTGTCTCCGATGTCCGAGTCACAAAAGCTCTCCGGAGACATCTTTTAGCGCTACACAAAGGAAAGCGGCGAGCACCAGTGATGCGCGCGCAGTAGTCGAAGGCAGGGACCTTCGTGTCTCTTTATGCCAAAGAGCTTCCTTCTGTGAACATGTGGAGCTGAGCTACGCGAGGTTCTCTAACCACGTGCACGAGCACAATGGCAATTTCACCGATAGACTGGGAACCAGGATAACATCAATTCTGCGTCACACTCGGCAAATCTAAAACAGAGACATTATGAAATTCATTTGGCAATGTTACGTCAACAAGCAGTGAACTGTGCGAAGTGTTTTGAGTGGCACTCGGCGCTTTAAGAATGGCAGAACATCACTGGAAGACAAAGAGAGGTCGGAGAAGGTCGCCCTACATCTCTGCATTAGGGTAGTCATATATTGATCCGTGGACGAAGTATCTCCCCGCTGCCATCAAAGTGTGGCGGTCATTTCAAACCGTCGTGTTTGATCTCATTCTCAAACAGACTCCTATTTCTGAACGCGTTATTTATTTTGTTTTCTCTCGCCTTCTTATATTCGGTGCCCTTTAATATATATTTGTTCAATAATTGCTAGTCGTAGAACTTACGCCAGAAATACGAGCGATTTTTTATTATTAATGTGGTAAACGGGTTGATCAATATATCAAACTCTGCGTCCGCGTTGCCATTTGCTGTCATTGTTTGGTAACTATAGTAAAGCAGGCGATCAATCAGTAGCGTAAAACGAGCACCAAGTTTAATGCTCATACCACTCAGCCATTACACATGTAACTGTTGAAAGAATCGTGTACCTAACTCAGGCTCCCGAATAACAAGTCAGGTAAGCTAGCAATATTTCCGTGCTTGAGAAGAGGTCATATATCGTGCTTTCTGTTAAAGCATCTTCAGGTCTATTAATTCCGTTTGCCAAATTGGCATCATAATGGTTTAACTGGCCACATAATACGGGCGAACTAATTGAATGGAAGCAGCAGCGTGGCTAATTATGTCTGTATAAAGTGATCGCAAAGAGTCTTCCATGGACGGTGCGGGTGACGTAGATCAGCTTTCTCGTCAGACTTCTGGCTGATTGAAGACCCTGACGTAGCTCCGTCTGGCGTGCTGGTAGTGGCATGCCGACGAGAGGACACCTAGAGCCTGAAAACAACGAGCACATTCAAAATCTGCGGTTGGATGAGCGAACAGAAGCTATATACTAAATTAAACGATTGCTGACATTGTTTTCTCTGTGCTACAAAAATTGAATCTACTTTTTTTTTGTGCTTTGATTGCGATGTGTTTGTGTTGTGTGCAGAATGGCGACGGGCAAAATATTGTCATTGACGGGTAAATAAAATGTCAAATGCCTGGATAAAACTGCCCCTATAATAATTATTCAAGTGACCATTAAGTTTAAGGGGTCATGACACAAAAATAGAGAATGTTACATTATTGTTTTCTTAAATATCATATTGTTTCGAAACCATCGAATTCTTGTCCGAATTATTTCTCGAGAAATATGTGGGAAAAGAAACCTGAAAGTAACTTGTAATAGAACGAGTAAAGCAATCAATTACTTTTGACGACAATAATTAGTAACTGTAATCCATCACATTTACGGCTGGGTAACTTGTAGTTGCGGTTTATTACATTTTTGTTCTTCTAGTAGCTTGCATAAGTCTGCCTCGAAGGTCGCCTCCTTCGTCTGCTACTGCCGCTACAGCCAGTTCCCAGTAAAACTTTCGACGCCGCGGAGGACCCTGTATACCTTTTGCAAAAGGTATGTGACGTCACGATTCAAAGAAATAATTATCAACTAACGCATCGCTTGTACACAAAAGTGAATCAACTCGCATCAACGCTGCTCACGAATGATACTGTATGAGACCCTCATTTGGTCTGGAAGATCCCCATTAACTGGAGCCACTAAATGTGTTGGGCTTAGAATATCGGCACTTCGTACGCCGATTTTCTTGTGAGCGCCGCCATTTCGGTACTCAGACGTGACTTTTAGCACCAAGATGGCTGAAGTGTGATTACTCTGAAACATAGCTTATATATAGTGGCTTTAATCTTAACCTTACCTCACCTTAAAATTTAATTATTTTTAAGTCACATTTTTAGCAAGTATTCGTATCAGCTATCAAATATCCTGATAGATACTGCCAGGAAGCGTCTTTTTCACTCCTGCAAATAAAGTAATTTGTTTTCTCGAATGAAATATTTCCGACAGGTCGGAACCATTTATACTCCGTGTAACTAGTTAAACAATCAGTCAATTCCGCAACCAAACGTCATTCGGATTCTCGAACAGAGCATCCCACAAGGAAGAGGCAACAGAGCCACTGTAGACAAGCTTGTCAACGTGACCAAACAATTCATCGGCATGCTACAAAGAATAAGAAACAAACTCCACGGCCCGATGAAAGGGAGGCGGTTCGTTCAGTGCAAGCCTTCGTGATCTCACGCATTGCGTACGGAACGCCTTATCTCAACCTTACTAAAGCTAAACTAGATATTTGGAATGTCGTTATAAGAAAAGCGTATCAATACGCCCTGGGATTACCAGACAGCATGGCAACGGGTCGACTGCTGGAACTCGGTGTACGTAACACAGTAGAAGAATTTATTGAAGCACAACTCATTGCCCAGCGGAAAAAGCTACACGAAGCACCAACTAAAGATTGGCTCCCGGACACACATGAATTTGGCGTGTACCTCGGGGGCACTTCATACCACTGAACCCATGCAGAACATCCCACTGGACGTCAGGACCAACATCAAAGTGAGGAAGAATCCCAAGAAACATGAATCCACCAAGAAACTGCGGACTTCGCAAAACCAGGTCCGAAGTTCTGGGACAGGAATGGGGCCACCGGAAAGGAACACTCTACGTCGATGCAGCTGGACCTCAAGATGGGGTGGCCACTGTTGCCGTGGTCACCCCCGACGGTGGAAATATCATATGTACCGCTTCCATACGCACCAAGCACATCAACGAAGCTGAAGAGGCAGCCATCGCCCTGGCGGCTAATCCAAAGTCGACGATCCTCCCGAACTCGCAAGCGGTCTGCAGGAACTTTGCGACCGGAGTGCTCGGTTCAGCGGCGGATACAGTTCTTCGCAAGCATCCTCCAAAATCTATTCATGTCATTTGGACTCCGGGTCACATTAGACATAGGAGGAACGAGGCTGCTCACGCCGCGGTTTGAAGTCTCCTTCCCGTCCGGACACCCCCCCCCCCTCTCCCATAGGGTCACAGGGTTGTCCACAGACATAACATATTCTGCATACCTGAGGACCATACGACTACAAAGAAGACGATTTCATCATCCGCCTAAGCCTTTCACGTAAAGAAATCTCTTAAAACGCCTTCAAACAAATCCCACACCAGACAGACTGCACACGTGGTACCCGGAGAGTCGACCTACCCGTAGTGCTCGGGATGCGGGTGGGGAGGGTGACGCCTATTACATAGTGCGGGCCTGTCAAAAGAACATAAATTTACCACCACTCGTAGGCGCTTCGATGGAGAGTTGGGAGACCGCGCTGCGCAGCGATGACCTGAACCAGCGACTACTTCTGGTGAAGGGACACGTCTCAGCGTTCCAGGCCGATAGGATCCCGCAATAGGGACGTACCACCTAACCACTCCACTCTTATTTTCACCCTACCTCACCCCTTCTTTTACTCTGTCAATAAAGATGTTTTTAACAACAACCGTGTCACTGGTTGCGTGCAGTACAGGCAAAAGCAACGGTAAGCGAGGGGAGAAAAGGCAAGCACTAGGAAGGCTGGGGAGGAGGAGAGTAACCTCCTCGTTTTCTTATAATGCTCTTCCTACTCCTCTCTCCCCTCGCCCTCCATTGTCCTCCTCTCCCATCCCGCTTTCCTGCTCGCCCTTTCTCTCTTCGCATGTCGTTGCCTTCGCCTGCACTGCACAAAACTAGTGACACGGAGTATAAAGCTAATACAGTCTGCATTGAATGAGCAGTACCGCATCGTGCAATGCAGCTTCCAGGGAGGAAACTTGCCAGGGGACGTTCGAGCCACGGTTATTGCGGTGACTCATGCCTGCAGATTGTCTTTTGTATGATGTATCAGCAGTGTGACCTCGGCTCAAAGTGCATGCAGATTTCTGAACTTTGAAACACGTTTATCTCCGTTTCACTTTTGACATCAAATCTCGGTTTAAGAAAACTATCGTTTGGTGATGAATTGATGCCGTGTAGCCAGTTTTTTTTAAGTTTCTGCACTGAAATTTTGTAACGAACGCGGACGTTAATTTACTTTCTGCATTTATGAAAAGCTGCAGTATAGTCAACCTAATGCAGGCAAGAAAATCAAATCTTTCTCAGTCTTTTACTTTCTTTTAAAATGACATAATATCGGTGATTTCTTTCTATACTCGCGTGACACGGGTGTTATACTATATGTTTAACTAAAAATAATATTGACCATTATCATCACCCTTTTCTAAACAATAATTTTCCTCGGGGACGCTGTGTTGATTTGATGTACCTTCTACAAAACCCTTCGACGGTAAACTTAAATCTTTGCGTGTCATCCTCTTTTTGCCAGTTTCGAATATGCCCTACAAATGTCATACAAATAAGACTAACTGTTAATAGGTTCGCCTTCCTGTGGCGCTGCGATAAACGCACAAACTTTATGTTTTCTCGGCGGATCTTGACTGAACACGGTGGTGTGTGTGCTTGCGAGCACCGCCAAAGACGAGCCCGTTGTTCCTGTCAACCCCGTGTGGTCTTAACTTGATAGAATGAAAAAAAAATCCACACGCCGTACAAGAATGGACAGTTGGGTTAGTTGGTAAACGTTCATGATGAAAAACCGCGAAACAAGGACAAAAGAGGAGAAATACATACAGTGACAGCGCCTTGTTCTGCTTGTATTTCTCTCCTCTGTGTCCTTGTGTTTCGCGCTGTTTTTCATCATGAACTGCACGCCGTGTCACACGGGTATTAAAAAAAATCTTAAGCCTTGAAGGGGGCAGAACATCACCAATGTTGCGAAAAACCCAAAAATATAATTCGCGAAAGATTTGGTAGTTGTTGAGAAAAGAAGCGATCATGTCTTCTAAAGTGACATTGTTGGCAAGGTCATAAGTCCTGAGAGCATTCGCGGCTTTGTTTACGTCTTTTCATAGTGACCCCTGATACCTACGTATTTTTGTCATTTTTAATGTAAAAAACAAGCCTAAACTTTTTTTTTAGCAGTACCATTGTTGGATTACGCCTACGCTACTTTCGTGCTTCCCAATATCCAAACGTTTAGTAAAACTTACTGACCGCGGCGATCTTTGCGGATACGTCGTGGCCAGCGTTCCAGAGCACGTTTGCACTCGCCACCAGATAGAAGATGCAGCCCACCATCTGAAACAGAAAGAACTAAAACATCCACGATAAACTTTCTTTCTGATTTATAAATTCGGGCAATACTCAAAAATATCTCGTGGCATTTGCTATGGGAAATTTAGTGCAGTAACAGAAAATTTCCGATGGCAAATGAAAGGTACATTAACTGAGAAAGTTAGCTGACGTCGACTGAAGGCGCCATTTTCTCGCAGATGGAAAAAGTACAGTCAACTTGAATTACAGGCCGTCAATCGAGATATGCGAACCTTGTTTTTCACGAAAATTAACTACGCGAGTGGTGTCGACTCTTTTCGAATGCAGCGGGGGTTCGAATACGACGCCGAATTTCCACAAGTTCAAGGGTCTCAGATACTTCAAAAGTAACATTTTTAAAAGACTTCGAGGTCGTTAAAGTTATAATGAATAAAGGAGAAATAAATACACATGACAATAGTTATGTCAAAACATCACGGCCAGTTTTGATCTGTAAAGGAGTTTCGAAATGATTATGTGTGAATGTAAATATGAATTATTTTATTTTATTTTGTTCCAAATTGACTTTCCTACCCTGAGTCTAGTGACTAGTCTATGCGATTGCCTCGGGTGGAGCTGGCTCATCTTGTTTGGCGTGGTTGTTAATCTCTGCAGCGCACCTCTCGGGCGTCTCTACCCTCGCCGATGCTGTTCTGGCGAGAGTCTTGAGAGGTCCGTATACGCTTTCGACGCGCAGCGAATTGCTCGTGGTGAAGTCATCGTCCTGTGATCAGTAGCGCAAATATGTTGCTTGGCAAACACATTCATCAAACTATTTTAAAATATTTTTGATCTTGGCCTTACCAGATGCCGATCAAGGCGGCTATTCTACCCGTGCTTGAACTTCGGAAAACGGTATGAAAGGGCGAGGTTTTGAACACGTGACAAAAATGTGCAACGATCGGAATTATTCCAGCAGGGACGGGTGGAATCTGGTCAGCTGAACAAAGGCCATTTTAGCAGATTCTCCACTAAATCTTGTAGATTTTACTTCCGCTTCTTATTTTTGTTTGTCGCATGGCTACCATAAATATACTCCAATGTCGCGGCCTAAAACGATTTCACAATAAAAAGTTGCAAAGAAAAAATATATTTGCTTTATAAAAGGCTGTTAAAACTCAGGAATCTTCTCTCAAGGTGGCCCTTTTTTATATATCGCCTGTTCCGATCACTTGCAGTGACGTACATGGCCAAGAACAGTTGATAAATTTACACGCTTTAAAATTCGTTTCTTTAAACAAAAGGTATCGATGACATTTATGAAGCTAATCATGCCGTGATTAGTTTCATAGACTGAGATAAAAGAAAAAAAGAGACAATACTTTAGGGTCGCGGGGAAAAAACAGTCATTCATGAAACGTAATATGTTGTACAGCGATTTCGAACGTGCTACGCCGTTGATTTATTTGCGATAAAGTCAGAGCCTGGCGAAATGTCAGAGACAAAATTTCCGCCCTTTCCATGTTTTATATGATTGCTCCATACTGACATAAGCTACTAATGAGCGAGGCTCCGAGGTGCTGATAAAACTAAATGTTTAATCACGCGAAATTTTCACCTAACATTCTAAATTAAAGAAAATTTATAATGTAGCTTAGTGCCACCAGCAAAGTCGGGGACACTGCTTGTGCAGCTTGTTTTCAGTTGTTCTGGGTGTTCATTTATGAGCACTCCTGGGCTCACGACTCCACTAAATTTAGCGGCCGATTCACCATATCGAGCGGCCGTGTAAAAATGTTCTGTAAAGCTTTTTCTTTTTTGAAGCGTTGCGTTGGTATATTGAAAGTTTCAGTAGCATTATCACTAAGTTTATTATTATTGGTACCTGGGCCAGATTACGTACATAATCTCATTCTTCGGTGGTCCTAATTTTTACGGAAAGTGAAGTTTCCCGATGTACGCGTATGATAAGACACTTAATAAATAACAGGCTTGTAATTTTATGTTACATAGACAAAATTACCATCTTGCTTGTGCATGAATGCTCTAGAAAATTAGTATACAGAGCCTCTTGTAATTACGATTACACTGGCAAAGGACGAACTAGTTTAAATAAACTCAGAAGTAACAACGGTCAAACTATGACTACCAAGCTGAGCGTATTGCAACTATTCAATTTAAGAAATATAGGCTCAAAAATATGTGGCAATATGGCAAGTGAGCATAGCCTCCTGCAGCAAAGTGGTTCTCAGATGGAGCCCTGCATACCCTTTCGGGTCCCTGAAGGCCATTTTGGGGTCCCTCAAGCCATAGACCATCAGACAAGCCGAACACTGGCTATTAAAACTATGTGAACAGAATGAGTAGGGTGGATTTTTCTCTAGTTAAGGGCTGCAAAGACGGTTTCCATGCAACACAGTTTCCTTCATTTGCAACTCCCAGAGTGCAGCTCTTAGGCGCCCTTTTTCCGGCTTGAGCGGCGTCGGTGCAACCGCGGTGCACTATGGGAAACGTCCAATAATGCATTGCGGTGACGCACGCGCTGCACTCATGGGACGCTTCCCCATAATGCACAAGGCAGGGAGGAGGGAGGAGGAGGGGAGGAGAGGAGGAAGAGAGGGAGGAGGAGGAGGAAGAGGAGGGAGGAGGCAAGGAGAACGGGAGGAGTAGATGAGGAGAGAGGAGGAGAGGGTATGGATGAGAAGGGGCATGCCATCCCCTCCCGTACCCTCCCCTCCTCCTCCTCAAGAGCGTAATCGAATTGGCATTGCAAGGAGTTGTAAACGCCTTTCATTTTTTATTGGGCTGCAATCATCAATACCTTCCCCTCCTCCCTTTGTATATAGGGTCCCCCAATCACTTCGAAGTGGTCTCCAAAACATTGATAACCACTGCTGCCGCATATGAATGTTCAGTAAAAAGTGTGGCACCCGAATGTATGGCACATCAAAGTATGGCACGCGAATGTATGGTATGCAAATGTATGGCACATGAATGTATGACAGCGTGAGCAAGAGACATCAGCATGCATTTCTGAGGGAGTTGGGGGGTGGGGGAGGGGGGGGGGCAAAGTTTCTCCACCCACGTATTGTCTTGCTCCCAGCCATAGACCTGGAAAACCCCGCTCCCAAAGCGTGCACCACGCACCCACCTGCCGTCGCTGTCCCAGTCATAGCACTGGACCTTCAGGGGCCGGTCAGGGTCCCCGCTGCAGAGCGTGGTGCTCTTGATCACGCACGGCCGCCACGTGGGGCTCAGATTGTTCTTGACCACCTCGGTCCTGTGCACCGTTGTGAAGCTGCCAAAGAATGCAGGTGGTCACAATAAAGGCCGGTCCGTGCATTTGCGTCCAAGCAAGATCGAGCACGCCGCTGATCGCGTACGGCGAGAGAGAACAGACCACGGAGCAGTGGAACATGCTGACACACCCTGGCACCACCTGTCAGGTAGCCCTGGAAGAGTGCACAACTAGACCAAAGGTTTTAGTGTGCGAGAGTGAATCTACAAACTATCAATGAAAAATGGTTGCCTATAACATTGGCAAATGCATTTTGAACCCACAATGAAATAAATGCGCATGTACCCAGTGTTCATGGGGCTACCTGATGGATGCTGCTAGTGTAGTCTCTTGTCGTAAGCAGTCGTGAGCAGATGCAACCTGCATGGCCAGACTCAAACACAAATCTCTGCACCAGCCTTAACCATTGACGTCTTTGTCAGTTTGCTCCTCTTCCCGATTTCCAGCGGAATCTGGTAATGCAAGTTGATGGCTTTAGCTATGCAGTATGGCACAGCCAGGAATTTTCGGGGGAACATGTTGAGATTTTTATTAGAGGTGCAAATATTCGAAAGTTCGAATACTTTGCGAATAATGATTGCTATTCGATTCGATTCAGACTTTTGCTGTTTAAAGTATTCAAGTTCTCAAAACCATGAATAGCGGAACTTGCTGATTAATGTCAACTCGTGGTCGAGTTCCCGCTTTGTTTTTGGACTGTCCAGTATGGTTTCGAGCTTGGCAAACCCAGAAAGCCAACCTAAGTGCCTTTTTTTATGTATGAAGCACTGGAAAGTTACTTTGCACGTGGTAGCACGCAATCATGTCCTTTGCTTGACATGATGTCTGGATTGTGAACTTGGCAAAGTGGTCGTGGCGCTAACGCTGCGATACATTTGATGAAGGACTACGATTTGGTAATGGCACGTGCATCGCTATGAGCACTAACACGACGGACCACTCACTACAGTCCTTCCTACAGTCACTACACCAAGGTGCTATGGCTTCCGGAAAGAGTTGATTTACGGGCTGACCCCTCAGGCTATCGGCGTCTGTTGGGCTCAAGCTCTGTGCCGCTAACTGATTTCCCGGTTCATCAGTTTGCTGTTATTCCTTTCCATTATTTTTACCCCGTTTTCACTAGTAAAAATGGGACGCACCTGCTCTCCGCCTAAGAAAAACAAAAACATATTCTTAATTTATTGCTTCTTGTGGCTCCTATCGCACATGAACTATTGCACACGGAAAGAGATGGCCGTCAGGCGTCAGTGCTGCTGCGCCGACGTGATCGCATGATCTCCAGCTCTGCTGTGGCTTGCCCACCGGCCTCCGCTTGTGTACCTCCGTTTACGCTCACGTGGTTGCATTCACCCGCTTAAAAGAGAGACTGCACAAAGTCGGTACATGCATGTACGACGCAATCTTCGACCTTGTATTGTGGTTTGCCGACCCACCTCCACTTGTGTACTCATTTATGTTCTGTAACTGCAACCCTTGAAAGGTGTTTTATTGACACCTGGTCTTTTTTATTTATGTTTTTTTTATCAGTCACGTGTGACATTTTTCTTATTGCAATAAAAATAACCTTTTCATAAATGTTTGTTGAAAAAAACAAAAATTCCAGCTGTGTTTTTTATTGAGCATTTTTGTTTAATTCACATCAAATAGAAAATATTTGTTTTAAAAGTTATTACTCGAAACTACTATTCGTATTTGAAAAATTTGATTCGATTTGATTCAGCAACCTTTATTATTCATTTCGATTCGCTTCGAAAGATTTTGATATTCACACACCTCTAATTTTTATAGAAAGGGGAGGGCAAGGCGAGGAGAGACTGCTCTACGCCACTGCAAGGCAGTCCCCAAAGTGGAAAGTACCTCAGAATGTTAAGAAGTTACAGTAAAAGGACAGAAATGGAAGAACTCGACACGCAACAGATCTCACCTCCCATCTTCAGTTGGACTTAAGGAAGACAAGAAAGGGGTCCGACTTTCCCCTGAAATCTTTCTTGTCCAACTTCTTGGCTGACCACTGCATTGTCACCACTTCCTGAAAGCAAGATGCCACAACAAAAGATCCAGAGCGAATTCAAGGCCCGCCAGAACCGCTAACACTTAGAACCACAATGAGAACCTGACCCACTAAGTTCAGCATGTAATGAGATGGGAGGCTCTGATTGGCTGGTAAAATCAAACAGGGGGAATGTCCAAAATAGACCCATCTGTTGCTGACTAAGAGGACCTATCTGAGTGGTGAATATTGCAGGCATTAACATGAGAATAGGCAACCAAAGCGGAGACCAGACAAACTACAGACGCGAGCTTTTGTGGCACCTTTAGTGTTCGCTTGCAGAACAACATAAAATTTGGAGGATGCCAACATGTCACATTTTTAGAGCGCAGCTCTTAGGCGCCCGTTTCCGGCTTGAGCGGCGTCGGCGTCGCCGTCGGCGTCGCCGTCGGCGTAACCGCCCGAGGTCACGTGACCCCCCAGGTCACGTGACCCCCAGGTCACGTGACCCCCGAGGTCACGTGACCCCCAGGTCACGTGGTCCCCAGGTCACGTGGTCCCCGAGGTCACGTGACCCCCAGGTCACGTGGTCCCCAGGTCACGTGACCCCCGAGGTCACGTGATGATGGCGATGACGATGCGGATGCCGATGACGTCATCAGTGACGTGACCCCCCAGGTCACGTGACCCCTGGTCACGTGACCCCCGAGGTCACGTGATGACGATGACGATGCGGATGCCGATGATGTCATCAGTGACGTCACTGATGATGTCATCGGCATCCGCATCGTCATCGTCATCATCCCTGATGACGTCATCAGTGACGTCACTGATGACGTCATCGGCATCCGCATCGTCATCGTCATCATCATTGATGACGTCATCAGTGACGTCACGTTACCCCCCTCCCCCCCCCGAGGTCACTTGCCCCCCCCCTCCGTACCCTTCCCTCCTACTCCTCAAGAGCTGCGCTCTAATTCGGCGTTACAGGGAGTTGTAAACGGCTTTCACTTTTTAGCTGATATTATGGCCATGTACAGTAGGCTCACGATAATTCAACTCGGATATCTCATAATTTTGGTTAATTCAAACAAATTTCAAAATTTTGGTTATCCCGCTATGTTTTTAATGCGTTCATAAGCCGCTTAATTGGAACAACGTTTTCAAGTAATTCATGCTTTTCATCTCGCGTCCCTGTGAGTGCGCTTTTTCCACGCACAGGTGCACTACAGAGAAGCAACACACGCAGAGCTCTTCCGTGGGTGTTGCTTCACCACGGTGCACCAACGCTCGGTAAGAAGCGCACTCAACGGGGCATAAGTGGGCACACATGAGCTATGTAAAGCAGTGATGGACCGAATCTGCCAACTTAGATTCGCAAAGTTCCGCGAACTTTTAAAGAAAAGTTCGGCAAAGATGCGGCGAAAATTTGACAAACGTCTGCGCACGCGCGAGAATGCGACGGGGCCATGGATTGCAAATGGACACCGTGACGATTACCATCGTAGTGTAGTACTACCAGCGGTTGGGGAGTAGGTGACATAGTAACTGTGTGTTTGTCAGCTTTTGCGAGGGTGGTTCTCTTATATATTTTCTGCCTCAAGAACGGGAGATCGACCAGAAATTGATGCAAAAACGACGCAGTCCACTGCGAAAGTGACAAATTATGCGGTATGTTCTGTATAACGTGATTTTCATTTGATTTTTCCACTGATGCAACAAGGTATTGCAACATTGACCGACAAGTATCTGAAAGCACTCCTCACCATTATAGCAATCCCAGCTTTCGGCCCGCAAGTTAGTTTGTGCTAAAACACTGTTGGGGTGCGCGTGGAGAAGCACGGACGCCACGCGAAGCCTAACCTCAACAACCCGACTCCTTTATTTCCCGTCGACAACAACCCCCCACATCTCCCGTCCGTTCCGCCGGTCCCCTCCCCGAGCGCTGGCGCCATCTCTAGGCGTCCGCGCGCAGTTCCGGCCGTTGCCGCCGCCACACACTCCTCCTTACAGGTCTCCCCCCTTACAGCGTGAAACACTGGGGGCTGGATGCGGCACTGCCTCATGGTAGTGCGTCAGCTGGTCCGCGTGAGCGACCCCACGGTGTCGCCCTGTGGTTGCATCCTTAAGCACAAAGTCATTGCCACCCAGGCACCGCACAACCCGGAAAGGCCCTGTGCGCCGAGGGGCAAGCTTGGCAGTGATGCCCTTGGCCGCGTCGCTTAGGGTGTGGGAATCTAGCAGGACAAGGTCACCTTGTTGCACTGTTGTAGGCCTCCGGTGCCGGTCATAGTAGGTCTTCTGGGCTTGCCTCGCTGTCTGCTGGTGGCCTCTTGTCTCCTCAAGGGCCTCTTGAAGACACCTTGTTACTTCGGCTGCAAAGGCATGGGATGCTGTCTCCGCTGGTTCTGTGTCATCCTTGGCTGCAGGCTGCTCCCATGGGGTACGGAGCTCCCGGCCGTAGCACAGGAAGGCAGGTGTGTAACCTGTGACTACACTCTCAGCGGTTCGCATAGCGAAGGCAATCTCAGGAATGTGACGATCCCAGTCCCTGTGGTTGGAGCAGTAGGCTCGGAGGCACTCCTTCACTGTGCCATTATGGCGCTCCACCATCTGTCCTGCAGGTCGGTAGGGCACTGTGTGCCGGTCCCTAATGCCCCAGTGCTCTAGGAGACCCCGCCACACAGTGCTGACAAAGGGCTTCCCGTTGTCACTGGAAATGGCTGCAGGTGTGCCGTGGCGACAGAAAACTTGCACCATGCAGTCCACGATGTTTTTGCTGGTCGCCGCTCGCAGGGGGAAGAGCTCGATAAACTTCGTGAACTTGTCGATCACAACCAGTAGGTACTTGTGGTGCCGAGGCGTGGGTGGCAGGGGCCCCACAATGTCCACGCTGAGCTCCTCCATTGGTGCCGTGGCCCACTGGCTACTCATTAGCCCTTCGGGCTTCTGCCGGTGAGCCTTTGTCCGTTGGCACACCTGGCAGCACCGGACATGCTTCGACACGTCAGCACGCATGCCCAGCCAAACAAAGCGGGCAGAAACACGCTTCAGTGTTTTGAAAAACCCGGCGTGGGCACTGGTAGGGTGGTCATGCGCCATCTTTAGCACTAGCTGTCGAAGGTGGTCCGGGAGCCAGGGTAGCTTCCTGTTCCCTCTCTGCTGGACAAGCAGCCCGCTGGCTTCCACCTCGGTCGTCGCTGCCAAGTCCTCCAGCAGGCGCCGGTCTGGATCGTCTTCCGCAAGCTTCGTCCCTTGCACAACACCCTTCAGCTTGGACAATAGAGTGTCTCCCTGTTGCTCGTGGGCAAGTCGTTCTGTGTCACTCAAGAGTGTGGCGTCGTCCATGGTGCACAGTGCTGCTGCCTCCTCAAATCTGATCTGTGGCTCGGGCTCCGGGGCAGAGATGGGAAACAATGTCTCCGGCAGGCTGTGAGTTGGGGCGTCTCGATGTGCTAGGGGTGCTCTGCTGAGAGCATCTGCTGGGATGTTGGCCAGACCTCTCCTGTGCTTTATCTTACAATTAAAGCCCTGAAGGCGGAGCACCCATCGCTTGACTCTTGGTGAGGCCTGATCACTGCTAAACATCCAAGCCAGTGAGGAGTGGTCGCAGTGGATCTCAAACTCCGTGAACTCCAGGTACGGTCGGAACTTGTCCACTGCCCAAACCACCGCGAGGCACTCCCACTCTTGGACTGTGTAGTGTCTTTCCGACTCGGTAAGCACCCTACTGATGAATGCCACTGGCTGTAGCTGGCTGGGGCCTGCCTGCAGGAGCACTGCTGCGATGCCAACCCCACTGGCATCGGTCTCGACGACAAAGGGTCGATTTAGGTCTGGAAGATTCACGACCACGTCATGGGCTAGGGATTCCTTAAGTGCAGCAAACGCCTGCTCCTGCTGGTGATTCCACTGCCATCTTTCGTCCTTCCTTAACAGGTCTGTAAGTGGGCGGGCAATGATGGAAAACTGCGGAATGAAGCTGCGGTAGTAGCCTGCTAATCCCAGGAAGGCCTGCAGTTGCTTGATTGTGCCAGGCTGCGGATAGTCCAGCACGGCAAGCACCTTGTCGCTGTCAGGTCTACATTGCCCAGGTGAGATGACATGGCCGAGGAACCTCAGAGACCGACAGCAAACTTGGATCTTGTCTGGATTAATGGTGAGTCCTGCGGACCTGATGCGCTCCAGCACCTCCTGAACGTGTGCAACATGGCTCTCCAGAGTTTCTGAGTATACAAGGACGTCGTCCAGGAAGGCCATGGCAAAGTCATGGTTTATGCCATCCAGGACGCGGTCCATCAAGGTTTGGAAGGTTGCGGGGCCACCTGCCACACCAAAGGGCATCCTTGTGAACTCGAAGGTCCCCTGGTGGCAGATAAAGGCTGTCTTCGGGACGTCCTTTTCGCAAACAGGGATCTGGAAGAATCCTTGCGAGAGGTCGAAACTTGAAAACCACTCTGCGTGACCCAGTTGTGCCAACAGCCAGTCTGTCCTAGGCATGGGGTAGGCTGGTACCTTGGTGCGTGCGTTGAGTGGTCGGTAGTCAATGGCAAGGCGGAAGCCCCTGACTTCTTTGCCACCAATACCGGAGCGCTGGTCCATTGGCTGGTGCTTCTTCGAATGAGACCCTGCGACAGCAAGTCATGGATGCAGCCGTCGATGATCGCCTGCTTTTTGGCGTTGACCGGACGCAGCCTGCAGCGGACGGGCAGACTCTCTCCCGTCTCGATTTGATGTTGGGCAAGGGTGGTGCGACCGGGAGTTGTGGTGAAGATTGGATTGAAGTCTCTCAGCACCTCAATCATGCGTGCATCCACTTCTGGTGCAATGTTGAGATGTCCACCGTCTCCTGTGGTAGCAGAGTCAGATCCACTGGTGCAGGCAGCCTCCTCCTCTGCGAAGATGCTGTGCAGGTGGTACGAGTCTTCTTCAGCCAGTGGCTCGCTCGGTCTCTTTTCAGCTCTTACAAATGGCACAATGCACTGGGGTTCTGTGCCAATCGTCCACCCACCAAGTGCCACATGCACCGAGATGCCGGTAACAGTCAAGAAGTCCCTCCCCAGGACAATGTCTCGGCAAAGGTCAGGCACACAGAGGAACCGCTGCCTTCGGGAACCGGCTGCCCACTGGATCTTGCATCTAAGTGACGTAGAGGACTGTGACCAACCGGCTGCCAGACGTAGTGTGCGCACCTCCCTCTTGTGCTTGGCTCCTGTAGCTTGAGCAGCTGTCATTGCTGGCAGTCCCAGCAGACTGACGCTGGAGCCCGTGTCAAGCAGTGCCTGAAATGTTGTGGACCCGATGCGGACGTCCAGGAGGGGTTCTTTTCTACCGGCAGTAGTCGCCACCTGTAGCGCGCTGTCGTAGATGCCCGCCGGGGCAGCATCTACCAGTTCCCGTTTCCCGGGCACTGAGCTTGGAAGTGGCCTGGCTGCTGGCACCGGAAGCAGAGGGGCGGCCCGAACCGCCGGCCGGTGGCGCAGTTACGAGCTGCGTGGCCCACACCTCCGCAGCGCTGGCACTGAGTGTGTCTTGCGTTGGGCTGCTGCTGCCACTGTGACGTCGGAAAGCCGATCTGGGCAGCGGGTGTCGCTGACATTGCTGGACCGCACAGCAGGTCCCGGTGGTACGACGGCTGGATCGCCGCGGCGTGAAGCGGCCAGCGGTACGCCGACGGCGCGACAGCGGGCGGAGGGGCAACTGCCGCCGCCGTCATCACTGGAGCTGGAGGTCCGGGGAGGCCGAGGGCGCCGTGTGCTGGCCTGAAGGCGAGGTCCCTGGCCACTTGGTTGCTCTGAGGAGGGGCGGCTTGTACTGGAGCCGCCGCCAAGCACGCTCCATGAGGCCGTCCGCCGCCTTTGCCAGCTCCGCTAGGCTCGCGAACTGCGCGCCTTCCGCCAGGTCCTGCAGCTGCGGGTGCATTTGTCGCAGGACGCGATCCACCTTCTCAGAGTCGGGCACTTCTTCTCCGATCCGTTCGTAGTACGCAGCGATCGTGTATATAAACTCTTTTAAGTTTTCTTCCGGGTGCTGGGTCCGCTGGCGCAGCTCATCCTTCAGGCGGCGCTTGGCGTCGATGGAAGCAAACTCGGCGCGGAACGCGGAGGCGAAATCGTCCCACGCAGGGAAATCTCCAACGAATCGCCACCACAGCTTCGCGCTGCCCTCCAGGGCGGCCGGCACAACCTGGCTGAGTCGTTTGTCCGCGGCAACACCGGTGATGAGGCAAAAGTTCTCCAGTCGCTCGAGGAATTCTTCGGGAGACTGGAGATCGCTGAACCCGGTGTACTTGGGCAGCTGCGCCGCAATCCTTGGCACTGGCCCACCGGAGGGCTGTACTGTTGCCACCGTCACCGCAAGATCCTGGTCGCCGGATGGCACCGGAGCCGCCATGACAAGATCCCGCACGTGCGCCGCAACGTGCTCCCGCTGCAAAGCGGAGCCGTCTGTTTGCCTGACGAGCTGCTGGACGAACTCCTCCGGCACTGACAGGTTCATGGTTGTTCGTCGTTCTCGAATCCCGGACGAGCCCCCACTTGTTAGGGTGCGCGTGGAGAAGCACGGACGCCACGCGAAGCCTAACCTCAACAACCCGACTCCTTTATTTCCCGTCGACAACAACCCCCACATCTCCCGTCCGTTCCGCCGGTCCCCTCCCCGAGCGCTGGCGCCATCTCTAGGCGTCCGCGCGCAGTTCCGGCCGTTGCCGCCGCCACACACTCCTCCTTACAACACAATAATGTTTTCAATTAGCATTATTTTGCGGTTTTCATCTATCGCCATAATATTTAACACAGAACTATCATGCTCAATTTTAACTCTTCCCATCTTCCTAAACGTCCCGTGTGTCTTAACGTCAGAAGCCGTCATTTTAAAAGTTAAAATTAGACGTTGAGAATATGAGACACACTTTCATATAAAGCTGATGGTGACGAAATCGAAAAACACGCATACCGTATTTACTCGAGTAATAGCTGCACTGTTTGTGAAGAAAAACGTGAGGTTACAGCTTTCCACGAGCACGCTGATTGCCAATCACGCGATCGACAGCGGGACTCCAGCGGTTTATGTGAAGAGATAACGTCTTCGCGCAAAGATACCACCTGTGAAGTTGCATTTGTATGAAGAATCGTGTTCTCGATCTAATTATTCGCTATGGTATTTATGTGCAACGTGATGATGGCTGTATATGTAATTTGTGGGAAAGTAAAAGCAAGGGCCTTGTTCACTAAATGGTCATGGCTATTTTCGAGTGATGCACGGTATTTACAATAATATTGTTATCCCTTCTGGTAAAGGCTCAGTAGCTATTACATTCATTTTCTCTGCACGATATGGTGACTCGCAGAAAAAGTAAAAGCCCTTGTCTCCAACAATACACACTTGCAGGCTTGAGCTGATGAGGCTTCAAAACCCGAAACTCGCGTATCGTGACTCGCTCACTACTGCAACCCCTTGTCACTACTTCTGCAAAAAGTCACTTTGAAATTACCAGTAAACACACAAAAATGACACCAATACAATTATCTTGAAATATCACCTTGTTTACTAATAACTGTGTCAATGTGCATTAGGGGACACTACCCGAAAAAGTGAATGTTTGAAGCACTTGTCTGATTTAAATGACATTTACAGGGCTTGTTTCGGTTGATGTTCATTTCTTTCATTCATTATGTCTCTCAGGGCCCAAAGGCATTAATTACAGAAGAGGTGGGGCACAGTAAATGGAACAAAGCAAATAACAATGAAAAGGCAAAACTACACAAAATAACCACTGAACATCATTTAACAGTTGCACCAGGCACGTAGCCAGGATTTTGTTTCGGGGGGGGGGGGGGGGGGGGAGCGCATGACAAAATGCTGGATGAGGGGAGGGGAGAGGGAGGTCCCAGCAAAATGGAAGATTTCGGGGGGGGGGGGGGCGGGCCCCATGGGTTCCCCCTGGATGCGTGCCTCAATGGCACTGTACATGGAATAAAACAAATATAGTGTTGTGCGAATATTCGGATTTTCGAATAGTAGTTTCGAATATTACTTTATTCGATATTCAGCTTCGAGCAGTTTTAATATTCGTGCTTTCGAAGTGTTGGCAAACTCACGGTCGCAAGTTTGTTTACTGTCTGAAAACTAGAAAGCAACGATTGCTAAAATCAAGAATATTCTCACACGTTTGGCAAAGCGGTATAAATATTATGGTGGGAACTTTCAAATATATTAATCGTAGTTATTTTAGCAACTTTTTTGTAATAGCGGGCCGAAGAAATCGAGCAACGAACTACAGAGGCGCCGGCGCCATACTTTGCCAATCTCGAGCGCCCTTGTTGCTAGCACTCTTTTCTTACCACCAGCGTTCAGACATAAAGTTAGAAAAACAAGTTTAGGATAAAAATAAATACCTTTAGAAATTTCTCATAACTTGCATAATTGCTCAGAAACTTTTATTTGAGAGAAAACTCATAAACACCATTTAAAAACATTTAAACTATAATGTTTCAAAGAATATTATATTATTACAGCGACAAGGTGAGTGAATGACATCGACATTGTCAAAATGGCGGAAAGCTAGGTTGGTTGGCAAGATAGAGTCTAACGACAGGGTGAAAAAGTCAATTTGGAAGTATTTCTCTAAACTTCCCTCTAAAAACGGCCAAGAATTTTGAACCGCAAGTATTCGATATTCGATTCGAAAATATTCGGCCAAAATCACTATTCGCTTCGAATTCGATTCGAACTCAAAAATCCACTATTCGCACAACCCTAAACAAATATGAATGAAAAGCCAAACAATACACAAACTTACAACGAGACATCATATAACAAGTTAGTGATGTCAATCTTAAATATATCTGAGGCAGTGATTGTGACAATGGCTGCGGGAAGGCGGTTCCAGTCAATCGAGGTTTAGAGGCAAAAAAAGAGGCATTAAAAAGTAAATGTGCTGCAATGAGGGATTCCAACTTTTAATTGATGATCGGTGCGTGATGATATGTAAAATGGATTGCAGAAAATAGTGCTTGGCAGAAGAAGGGTGGAGGTTGATAAATCTTATGGAGCAGGCACTAGGCGGGATATGCTGTCGACAAGAGAAGAGGTGGGCAAGGATAGAAGATGCTTTATGTAAAAGTGGTGCTAGCGTAAGTGCGGTGATAGTTAGAAAGTATAAAATGGCAAGAGCGGTTTTGAATGGATTCTACTGGCACAAAAACAACAATATAAACTTTTTTAGGTCTGGTAACAATGTATTTTTTCCGAATCTTTAGAAAAGTTTAGCAAAAAATTCCGGTTCAGCGACCCGAATCCCAGATTGACAGAAGTTCGGCATTAAGTTCAGCTTATCCGCTAACGGGCATCACGGAGCATCACATGCCGGGGTAGCAACGCTTGCACAGACGCTGCGATCTGCTGGCATGGCATAGCTCGAAAGCGTCGACAGCGTCCGAGCAAGTGGCCTACAAAGACTGCCGCGCATGTGCCCGGTTGCGTTGCTCATGTCGCCCCCTGCCTAATAGTTTACATTTGACAGCTTCCTTGGCCTGATGAACAAACTTAATTTTGTTTTGGATTGTCATGTGGTAGCTAATCAGTCCACGATAAACAACATTTTTGGGGATAAATAAACTCATGTCATACATTTCACAAATGTTTCATGCAGGGCATACCTGTTTTTGATCAGTAGTCTTGTATGAGGAAATCATCAAATATCTTAGCCATCGTATATGAAGCCATCCACATGGCAAATCATGGTTCATATCTTGTCAGCGTATTTAGATGAATTTTTGATAATTCACAAGCTTCTGAGTAATTCAAGCAAAATTCGATGGCTTCCTGGAGTTTGAATCAATGAGAGTCCACTCTATGACATTTTTTGTAAAAGATACACACAGAAAGACTAACAACAATTGATGCAAATATAGTAAATACACATTGATAGGGAGCAGCACAACAATTTTAATGTTGAAAGAATTTGCATCTTGTCATTTCTTATATTGTGTATCTAGGCACGAGTGAGAAAAATCGCCACATTTTGCCTCCAGAAAAACTGCTTACTTCGCTGCATAATCATAAAGGAACAAATCAGTATTTACCAACCAGCAGCAGCGTGTTGGCGGTTATGGGAACTACGGTTGTCACCCAGGGGTGCATGGGAGTCAACAGAACCAGTCCCCCCGGCTACTACGTTCGAGCGTCAGCCCTTAGCATACGCTCGCTGTAACCTGCTGCGATGCTAATCCCCAGAAAAGTCACGACAACCGCCCAGAGAGAGCGGCCGAGGAAGCTCGGAAGGAACTAGAACCCCAACGTTAAACCAGGTGGTCGCTCAGTAGGCGTCGCTTTCTCGAAGAGACGGCGTGAGAACCGAGGGCGTACTGCTAACCTTCAAACTGTTTCATTTTAAACATACAGACTAGCGTGTACAGAAAAATCTGGTTTTCTGCTCTTCTATTCCATACACCTTTTCAAAAAGCACTCTTAGGTCGCCACCATGTTGCTGATGATGCTGATGCGGCTGGTGCTAGGCCTCTCGCGCCCCCTATCAGTTAGAAATTTTTGTGTCCCACTGTCTGGACTGTGCTGAAACCCGCTCAGCGCTATTCTCTACCTATGTTTTGCGGTTTTACGTCGATGTTTTCTAGCCCCTCTTGAGGAGTTTCCACCTAACGTTTTTCGAATGGCTGCTGCATGCCCTTTTGGCGTTGTCTTCCACTGTGAGAAATAGGGCTGGTAAGTGCCTGCCATTCAAGCGTTTCTGCTCGACATTTACGGGAAGCAGAAGGAGGGAAGGACAGTTGAGCGGCCCTCGACGCAATTTCGCGAACAATGACAACTGTTCTCTTCCCTCCCAGAGATCATCTGTGTAGAGTCCTTCGCAGTCATAGCCAAAAATAGTTGTTCGGAGTTGGAGTCAGTCGCGCCGATTCCAGCTGCCTTGTGAAAGAGGCAGCTCCCCCAAAACATGCTCCCAAACAGAAGTCTCATCTTGGATTCCGTCCGATTGTCAAGAATGCGACCATGTTGTCGGCTGTGACTGTGTTATTTGGGATCTTTCTCAGATAAAATTATTTTCGGATAACGCTTCATTGTGTGGTACGTAGAATATATTGTTCGAATGTGCTAACACTTGCTAGAATTGTTGGTAGTGCCGTAGTGTCCTGTCCATTGGTAAACACATTATTTGACGAGGCATGAAAAATGCATGCCTTTCGGCTATCTTCTGTTGTAAAGATTGGCTTTTCGACAGCTAAGCACTTTGTCATTTTGACCACCTTTGACTAGCAAAAAAACTAGCATGCATCAAAACCTGCTCACATTAAAAAAAAAAACCTTCATTCTGGTTGCAATTCACAACACCATCACGCTTGCCACCCAACAAAAATAGGATTGATGGATGGAGTAGTAATGAAAGCTATACCCTTTGTAACGGGCGGCAACTTGCGCCACCTAGCCTAACATTTCGTCATCCCTTCTTTTTTAAAAATTTGTACAATTATTTTTTTCTAACACAACCCTCCCCCTCCCTTCTTTAAAGTGTTTCCCTTTGCTTATTTTTATCTGTATTCTTACCCTCCCTAGACCTTTTCCACCAATCTTCCAATCTCCTCTTAGTTACTGCAATTCCTCCCTATCCATTCGTCCATCCATGTCTGCGAATTCCCCCCCCCCCCAGTGCCCCTCAGGTCCGTAGTCATCCCTCCCAAGAGGGTGGGACGAAGCCCTGTGCACCTTACAATTTCATCTTCTATAGTTTCTTGTCTTCCTCAAGTGTTTCTTGAAAGGTGTATAGGTGACACAGATTAATGCCTGCAGTTAATTGGTCGCGAAGCTAAAACATTGTTGCACCACCCCTTTAAGTTCATTAAAAAAGCCACCATTTACAAACAGGTTTTTAACGATGCTAATGTGTTTTAAAATGGTGCAGTTGCACATTAATTCACTACAAAAAGCAAATGTTGATGATAGAAACTCGAGACATGGCTACGCAGAGCCAAGAGTTTGGCTTACCCTGCAAGAGCTCACTTCTTCAGCAATCACTGCAAAAGAAAATCAGTAAATGACAGAATATCTACAATGTCTAGAAATTATATTCATCACAATTTATCATTACACAAAAACAACACAAATCAGGATCTTAAAAAAAAAAATGTAAGGCTACTTAAACTTCTTAAAATTGTACATTTCTTATTCTGACAATTTTGAAGTTAGTCTTGCCAGAAGCTCCAAATAAAATGCCACATTTACATCAATTCACGCCCAACAAAATGCAACAGCTGTATGGAATGTATAGGATCTAAGTCCTTCACGAGGCCTTATTGCCACTTCACGAAGGAAAGCAACTCTACATTTGAAATTTGCATTTTCAGATTTCATAAGTAACTTTGGTGCACCAAATGTACCTCCCAAACTCTTTCAGTTACTTTGTCCCATTACTAATTTAAGTGCATGCACACTAATTCAGGCAAAAATGCCACTTCGTACACACCTGTAATGCTCCCCAGTTTTTTGCTGCCACAGAGATTCCTGCGAACATAGAAAAGGTGAGGTGAGGGCGGATCACTGGTACCCGTGCTAACTCACGCATTCGAGAGGAATGCATCTGACAAAGAAACATGATGCGGACAAAAAAAAGAAGCCCGGAGAGTTTTGGGAAAAGACAAGAATGACACATACGTGAGAGGTCTGATGAACCTGCTTCCCTGAACCGAAACGATTTCGCCCAGCGTGCAGTCCATGCTACCAAGGAAATCCTAGAGTTTGTGAAAAGAACAGGAGTGCCAGACGCCCAAGAGGTTAGAGCCCCAAACTGGATTGGATTGGATTCAATCTAATCCAATGCACTGAAACCATGGTTGCCCAGAGCACGTCTCCGAATGACGTGTTCACTGTGTCCTCAAAAGTGGTCCCCGATTTCCACCCGATGACGTCACAAAGCGTCGCGTCGTCGCCTGCCGCAATGCTGGTGGAGTCGCAGCGGTGGGAGTGAATGCGGCAGACGCCCGTTCCACCGCAGGTCGCTCCTCAGCCAGACGGCCGACGGAAACCAAAGCAGACACGAGAAGGGACGCCGCTCGCTTTTTCGCCAACGTTTCATGACACGACTGCACGACGCTGACGGACTGCAGGCAGCCGTACGCCGGACAGTAATCCGATGCTACTCGCGATCACTTTTTATGCATCGGCGGGATGATAAGGCGGTAAACGAGCCAGTGAATAACGAGCTCCGGGCACTTGAGTCGCAACGCGAGCCTCGAGGAAACGCCGTCTTACGTGGTCCGCTAGTCTCTGGCTCTTGGAGTCGACGTCATACCTGTTTGGGAGAGGAAAACAGACGTGTTTGGGATGGCCGACTTCGCCTCACTGAACTGGAGCCAGACGCCAAGTGCATCGGGTGCCAACGAGATAGAGAGTGAACTGAAATCTAGGTGATTGTAATTACACCTCGAATCTCATCTTTTGGCACTCTTCAAAGTAGTAGTCCTCGGTGAACTTTTTGACGAAGTCGGGATCCTGAGTGTTCTTGACGACTTCTGTCCGTCCAATCTGAAAGGAGTCAGAGGGAAGGAGGGGGTGCATTTGCAGCGTTGGCTTTTGAGCCTATGTGTGCTATGGAGCTTTTTGGCATCTATACAAAATAGCAGGAAATCTCAAACATGCAAGCGTGCCTTGGCAAAACGACCGTTTGGGCGCATGTCTTAATCTAGGAGGGAGCTAGGTTCAAAGTGAAGCAAAGTTAAGAGTGGCAGGCTTCAGTCCTGCTCATGAGATTATGTTGCTTCATAATGAACAATTTCAAAACTTAAGACAGGGAAGGATCATTTGGCTTCCTACAATGAGCTTGTTTCATGGTCCTTTTATGTACATTATCCCCCTATTTGCCATACGCAAAAAGTAGGACAAAACATGTCAAAGACTGTTAAGCACAGAAAGAGAGCTAAGTGCTGCAAACAAGTTTTCCTTACAGGAAGAAACAATGTCCTGGGATCTTCGCTAGAGGTAAAACAAGAAGTGGATTTGCTTCCCAATTAATTTTTATTTTATTGCTTATTGTCACAGCCCTCATAAAAGTGGGTCACACAATGTAAAAATGATAAAAACCTTAAAAGAAAAACGCAGTAATAAGGCAATGATAAGGAATACTGAGAGCACAAAGTGATAAGTAAAAGCCAAAACTTCAAAAATGCATGACTAAAAAAAAAAAATGAAATGCTTGTAATCGTTTTTTAGGTCCTCTTTAACAGTAGAAACAGCAGAGTAAATGAAGAAATTCTGTTAAGACAGCTGGAAAGGAGCCAATGCTTTGACAACTGCAAGTCCCTGAGCATATGGAACACCACTTTGGGAACAGGAACAATAAAATGATGTGAAAATGAGATGCTTTGAAAACCGCTCCTTTCAGCATTGTCTGCCAGTTCTGCTGTCTGGCCTGCCCCGACTGTCCCATGAAAGTTTGGGACCATTTTCAGTAAGGTAGTATAGCATCTTAAGAGCACTACCAGCACATGTCCTGTGGTACAGGATGATGATGCGGGGTTCAAAGAATATACAGGCGTGCAGTCTGTAGTAATACCTCGGAGTATTGTTGGCTGCCACCTCGGCACATCAACACGACACACATGGGATCCGACTTGGACGTGACGTCTGTGTCTCTTAAATTTCTAAGGAGGAGACAAAACGAGAATAGGTGAGACAGGGGATGAAGTCGAATCAGCCAAGAGCACCATTTTCTCCACAACTGAAAGATTCAGTGCATTCATATAGTCATCAACAGAGGTGTCTACCAAATTACTGCTTATAAATACCTGACTTAAGTTTTCCTGACTATTTAGATTAAATCCACATTCATTATAAGTAGAAGAATCTGGATGTTAATCTGGGTTGGTACAGCTTAAATTAAAGGATCGCTTTCTTGACAGTGAACTCACATATATTCTCTTCGAAAATACAACTTCAGAAAACTTAGCACCGAAAGAAGCACATCACACGCACAATGGCCTAATGGTTCAAAGTGTAGGTTGAACAAAACCAATAGTTTTCTCCACCTCCTACGTCATTGCACGTGGTGTCCTCATGCTTCACTACACGTTGCCGCAGCGCTCTCATCATGTCATTTTCCCCAATTGAGCCAACTTTCTGACAATTCCCCCGACAATTCTCCGACTTTTCCAGGTGCTTTAGATTTCCCTAACAAATTCCAGGTTTTCCAGGTTGGTAGACACCACGACTAATTATAGCTCGTTCCATGTGAGCGACATTAAAGTCAGTAGAAGTGTGTTGCTGGTGGCCGTACTTGCATGAAATACTGAGCTCGACTTTGGAACATGGCGCCACTGCAGCTCCTGGCTGGAACGTGTTCATTTTCTAGAAACGACAGAAGCAAGTTAGGAAACAAAGAAACTGACACAAAAGACGATCAAGCACATGATTATATAAATGAAAGATGCTGCTAGCATTGAAACTTCGTAAAACAGCTGTCGCTATCGTTCGACAAATCAGTTTCGTTTCTCCTAATAGAAACCGGAAGTGTGCTGAAGTGACAATATCGCATCTGATTGGCTAGAGGCTCAAACTGACGAAAAACGGCAACTTTCGTCATTGATCAGTTTCTAACATTCGGACCTGATATGGGTTCCAATGGTTCTTTTGTGCCGAAAACCTAACTGGTACCAATGGGAACATTCAACTAGACCCTAATGGTCATCTTCAACTGGGTCAAGTTGAACGATCGAGTCACGTTCAAACAGAGGAACAAAAGCCTGCTTTGAAATTATGGCTGCAGAAAGTCTTTAGCGTGCATCGTGATGACCAACGTTGATAATGACCACAGAAATGCATGCCCGTGCAAACGCCGTCCATACTCATGGCACATTAAGGATAGATGCATGATGCTGAGGCAATGTGAGCTCACTTGAACACAGACGAACATACTTTCCGACTTGATTGAGTCTGAACGAGGTGCTTCAACTGTGTACACATAATTACGTAGTGTAAGTATCAAACACTGTGAACTAATAATGGAGTATGCACTTGAGCGTCGATGAGTCACACCCACAAATTCCCAAGATTCGAGCCTTGGCCAACTCTATGCACACATACGGGTATCACCTATGGGATTTAGCATCGTTAGGCGGTCTGCATCACGTGCCAAGTATCATACAATTAATTTTAGATGGCGTTTGCTAACTTTGGTGAAATCGTTCAACGTTGGGACCACAACATGCAGTCCGCCTGCGAATCAGCCTGTGAACGAGAGAGCTGTTGACTTTAGGTTGTAGCTGTTCTTGTACAAAGTAAGACGCTTATAAATCAAAATTACACGTCCGATCTCACCTGTCTTTGTCCTGTAAGGCTTCCGGCGTCTTAATGAACCAAGTTTTCCTGTAAAACGCAACGATCAACGAGGTTTGCAAGGGTGTTTACAACCACTCGGAGAACGCGGGCCGCCGCGGTCGTTGGGCCTTCACTGCAGTGTGCTCTCTCTCCCGAAATTGGGAGAGAGATCGTATGATGACGAAGTTAAAAACACCGTGATCTAATAGTAGAATACAGTGGTGTTTTTGTGCGATTTCACGCAGTCCAAGCAGTAAACAAGGGTTTTCCGGAAGTTGGAGAAAGTTTTGGGCAATTCTGGACGAGGATACACATGTCTGCGGGCAACCACGGCAGTTGTTGATTTTTAAAGATGGCGGCCACGGAGTATGTCGAGCGGGAGCCAAGGCGGGGCTGTCAGGGTACGCTCCTTCTGTACTGCTTCTGCAAATATTATACTTTTTCTTATTATTGTCGATTGTTTCACCGCAGTGACGTAGCAGAAAAGAGAAACGACAACCAAGATCATGTTTGGACCACCTTACCGTGGATTCCAACCGTTGTTTTGCGCTAAAAACGCCGTTTTATGTTTTTGGTCTATTAGACGTTTCTTCCACGGTCTAGATGTTTGTAATTTTTTTTTCTTTTCTAAGATTTCGTTCTAAAGTTTGAACGGGCTCTTTAATTATCTATTTTTGTTTTCCTCCAGGC
>JAZHYW010002728.1:0-110995 GCA_037355805.1 Ixodes ricinus
GTCCAGCGCGGCGCCACTCGCGCATAAAGGACGAAGATCGGCATTGCCCTGAGCGCGCGATCCCTGAGCGCGCACTCTGGAACTGCGAGCTACCGATGGCGCAAGCTAGGCACTGAGGCTCTTCTGGGTCATATTAAACTCATAAGTATTCGGGCTGTAGTTGCCATCACTACGCGGACACGACACTGGCGACGAGTAATCAAGGACCTACGACGCCTGGAACCTCAGACCTCGAGCCATGTCTAAGTCAGGCAAAATGGAAGCCTTCTCAGGCAAGTCATGGGCATCGTGGATTGAGCGCCTCGGATTCTACTTCGTGGCGAATAACATCAGCGCCGTGGACAGGAAGCGAGCTGTCCTACTTACGCTGTGCGGTCCAGAAACATATGACATCGTACGAGCGTTGGTAGCACCCAGAGGACCCGGGGATGTCGAGTTCGAAGAACTCGTGACGATCCTCGGCGCTCACTTCGATCCAAAACCTTCGGAGCTCTATAGCCGGTACAACTTCCAGAGGCGAGACCAACTACCGGACGAGTCCATAAACAGCTACGTTGCGGCACTCAAAATGCTGGCTGGAGACTGCAATTTCGGCGTCTTAGCTTCCGCAACTACGCTTGTGGCATCGACAACGGCACGGCAACCGGCGTCGCAGCAACCGGCGTCACAAGCAGCACCCGATGCAGTGGCTACGGCTGCACAACCGGCAACTCCACAATGGGACACTAAACTGCCACTGGACGTGATGCTGCGCGACAGGTTTGTCTGCGGCATCCGTGACGAACTTCTGCAACAACGTCTGTTCGCAGAAAAGAACTTAACGTTCGCAAGCGCCTTAGACATCGCCGTCCGTGCTGAGAGTGCCTCGAAACAACAACAGAGTATAAAAAACAAGGAGGATCTCCAGGTCAACAAGACAACGGATGCATGCAACAAGTCCGCTTCACACAAGGGACGTCCGTGTTATCGTTGCACAGGTCAACACGACCCACAGGCCTGCCGATTCAAGACTACCGAGTGTCACTACTGCAAAAAGGAAGGACACATTGAAAAGGCATGCATTGCAAAGAAAAAGCAACAAGGTAAAACAGGCTACAAGAAAGCTAACTACAACGTTGAAGCAGCGACTGAAGTGGTGAGCCAGCCAGCGTGTTCTTCTAGATGTACATGTCATGATCTGAACCAGCTGACCACGCGAAGGTGCTTCCCGAAATTTTATGTTTCCCTTCGGATTGAAGGTAAACCACTTCAGTTCGAGGTCGATTCTGGAGCCGCTTGTTCGTTGATAAGCGAAGACACATTTCGCTCAACCTGGCCCAAGAACCCACCAAAGCTCACGAAGAACGACTTGGAGCTCTACACTTGGAGTGGCGAAGGCCTGAAACTTCTAGGATCGCTTCAAGTTCGAGTACGCTTCAAGTCCAAGGATTACCTACTGCCGCTTCTGGTAATGAAAGGGGCCGGCTGCAGCCTTTTGGGTAGAGATTGGTTCGACGCGCTCAACATCCGAGTTCAAGGAATCAATCAGATGCAGCAGCAGACCACGCCACCGGAGGTGGAGGCAGTGCTACAACGACATTCCAAGGTATTCCAAGACGACATCGCTGGATACACGGGACCTCCAGTGCACTTGGAGCTGGAGGAAGGAGCCCCGCCAAAGTTTTGCAAGGCTCGCCCTGTTCCTCTCGCACTACGATCAGCGGTGACAGACGAGCTTCAACAGCTGCAGAACCAAGGGATAATTGAGCCAGTTCAACACTCTGAGTGGGCTACGCCGCTTGTACTCGTTCGCAAGAAGAGCGGAGCTATCCGACTCTGTGGCGACTACAGGAGTACGGTAAACGCCGCATCGAAAAAGGCCAGTTATCCGCTACCAACAACAGGAGAAGTGCTCTCGAACCTCAGAGGCGGAACTACTTTCTCCACGCTGGACTTGTGCCAAGCATACCAGCAACTAAAGGTAACTGAAGAGACGGCAGCTGTACTTACAATCAATACGATGAAAGGATTGTACCGAGTGACACGACTTCCGTTCGGAATTTCAGCAGCACCAGCGATCTTCCAGCGAATGATGGAAACAACACTCGCTGGCATAGACGGAATAAGTGTCTACTTAGATGACATCATCATCAGTGGAGCGAGCAAGAAAGAACATGCTGAGCGTTTGGAACAAGTACTGTCCAGACTAGACAGCACCGGTCTGAGACTAAAAAAGAAAAATGCAAGTTTGCAGTCAGCGAAGCTACCTTCCTGGGACACAAAATTGATGCTTCAGGGGTTCACACAACCGCTGACAAAGTGCAAGCGATTCTAGACGCTCCAGAGCCAACCGGGAAACCTGAGCTGCAAGCCTTTCTGGGGTTGTTGGCATTTTATGACCGCTTCCTCAAGAACAGAGCTACAGTCGCAACAGACCTGTACAAGCTTCTCCAGAAAAATGTTCCTTGGCTCTGGAAGGACAGTCACAAGGAAGCGTTCCGAAAGCTCAAGGAACTAGTCAAGGAATCCACGGTCCTTGCCCACTATGACGAAAACAAGCCCCTGCTTCTTTCCTGCGACGCGTCCCCTTACGGCGTAGGAGCAGTGCTTGCTCAGAAAGACGCCTTGGGACGTGAGGCTCCGATTGCTTTTGCGTCGAGGACGCTAGGAGCAGCAGAGAAAAACTATTCCCAGCTGGATAAAGAAGGGTTGGCCATTGTCTATGCAGTATGTCACTTCCATGAATACATCGCTGGACGACAGGTAACCATCTACACGGACCACCAACCACTTCTGGGAATACTTGGAGGCTCGAAAACAATACCTCAAGTGCTATCCCCGCGTATGACACGATGGTGCATCAAACTAGGTGCATACGACTACGAGTTGAAGTACAGACGGGGACGATTACATCAAAACGCAGACGCTCTGAGCAGGCTACCGCTACCTGCTTGTGTCGACGAGCCCTGCCAACCTGGAGATGTACTGATGTTGGCCGGCTCGCCTATTCCTCAACTTTGCCCAGAACGCATTGCAGCGCTCACAGCGCAAGACAAAACTTTGGCACTCGTCTACAAGGCCATACATCACGGCAATCTGGGAGAGTTGAGCAAGGACGAGTGCAGGCTGTACAAAAGTATCGCCACTGAACTGTCGACACTTAACGGTTGCTTGACGCGAGGCACGAGGGTAGTCATTCCCAGTGCAGCCAGAGCTCAGGTCCTCGAGCTACTCCACGCAGGTCATCGAGGCATGGTGGCAATGAAGGCAGCTGCACGAGGTTACGTTTGGTGGCCTGGTGTAGACAGAGACATCGAAGCCAAGGCAAGAACGTGCAGCAATTGCCAACAGCATCAACGGGCACCGCCCAAAGCACCTTCTCCGGAATGGCAACGACCGACGACGCCATGGGATACATTACATATCGACTTCGCCGGACCCGTTGAAGGCAAGATGTTGCTGATAGTAGTTGACGCCTTCAGCAAATGGCTGGAAGTTCGTCAAATGAACACCATCACTTCCAGCTCACTCATCCAGGAACTCCGTAATGTATTCGCAACATTCGGAGTACCACGCAAGATCGTCAGCGACAACGGTACGTCACTGGTATCAGCCGAAACCGAACAGTTCTTTAAGAATAACGGTATTCGACACGTCACGAGTGCACCGTACCATCCGGCGACCAACGGACAAGCTGAAAGGATGGTTTACGAGACCAAACAAGCGGTGTCGAAGGACAAGACTGGGTGCTTATCGTGCCGAATTGCTCGGTTTCTTTTAAGCAACACACCACCATCAGTTGCGCGACGGGACAGACTCCAGCCATGCTGATGTTGGGTCGCGAGTTGTCCACGGCGATCACTCGCCTCCAACCGCAAGCAAGGGGAAGAGATGAGGATACACCAGGAACAACCAAGTCTCCCAGAAATCTTTCTGTTAACCGAGAGGTGTTCGTTAAGAACTTTACAGGAAAACCGTCGTGGATCCAAGGAACAATCATAAGAAGACTTGGATCTCGTTCTTGGATCATCAGAACAGACCAAGGCACAGTACGACGACACGAAGATCACATAAGGAACCCGGTAACAGACCACCCGAGACATTTTGTCACAGAATCATCTTCGACAGCGAAGACCAGTAATGGCCCACAAAGTTTACCAGCGCAGTGGACCATTCCGACGACTGGGGAACCGTCACCAGCAGAACAGCAATGTGCCCCAGAGGCTCAAGCAGAAGTGCAGCCCAATGCCGACTTGGTTCCATCAAACAGTTCCGCTAGACCTCAACGTCAAAGGCGACCTCCTCAAAGATATGGCGACGGCATCTAGAGGGGGAAGGAGTGTGATGTCCAGCGCGGCGCCACTCGCGCATAAAGGACGAAGATCGGCATTGCCCTGAGCGCGCGATCCCTGAGCGCGCACTCTGGAACTGCGAGCTACCGATGGCGCAAGCTAGGCACTGAGGCTCTTCTGGGTCATATTAAACTCATAAGTATTCGGGCTGTAGTTGCCATCACTACGCGGACACGACAAAAACATTTGCTGTTTCGACGTTTGATATGTGCGTAAGCGCCGTAGCTGAAATATGTCCATGTCTACGTGGGTCCGGAGAGCCACTCACACGCTCTTTTGGCTGTCGGTCAATCGCTCAAGACCTCTTCTGTTTTTCAAGTCCCGAAAACGGGAAAGGAAATGACACGAAGGAGTCATTCTCTTTCCCAGCGGGAAGCGAAACGTGCAGGCTTCGACGCAGGACTCTCCCAAATCCAGACTTGGACGTAGTTCAACTACTCTACTCAAACTACTGTAGTTTAACTACTTTTCCGAGTAACTTGGTAACTTTCAATTACAACTTTATTTGGGTAATTAGTAGTTTAACTTAACTACATTTTTTAGGTAACTTCTACTCAAATTACTAACTACTTTCAAAATCTAGTGCTAATTTTGCTCACCACAAAAGTTTGAGCACAGAAATAAATAAGACGCCGGCAGATGAAGTGACATTTCCGAGCAAGGGGCCCCCTCACATTCCGTTCCCACAAGCGTCCTTGGGCCAAGGTGGCGACGAGCAGCCAAATCATAACACCGGCGCGCACGAACGCAGGCAGAGATGAAAGCCTTGCTCGGGTATTGACCTAATCCGGTAATGCACGCAGGCGCCGCACCTCCAGCTGCAACCGTGAAAGACAAGGACACTCTGAGGGTTGTTGTTGTTTTCATGTTGTCTGCCTTTAGTGAGTTCTGACTCAAGCGGTTTGGGGGTTCACCGGGTAGACGTCACTGGAATGACCTCGCAACTGGGCGCCTGTTCCCATGGTCGCCTCGTCGTCAGCGCATACTCCCTTGCAAAGCCGGACTCCCCCGCCCACAAACGCAGACACGGATAATCCCTTCATGGGAGCACCTTCCCGCTTCAAGCTACAACCGTACGAGCGACGGTGCTTGTTCGCGTAATCCTTCGCGTCCTTCCGAAACCGTAGAGGCCGGCGGGAATTGCGAGTCACCCTTGGGAAATCCTTTTGTTGGACCCGGCGTTAGCGGCGAAGTATGCTTCGTTTCATCTTTTGTTCAACCAAAACAATTTTTTTTTTCAGTAGGGTAGCACTAGCACCGCAACGAAACGCGCCGACGCGCAGTCGTCCGGATGATCTCATCGTCGTGGCGCGAGACTTGAACCCCTGACGGTCAGGTGCACTCGGTCAGCGTACTCTCCGAACCTCGTGGGAATAAAGAGGGGCCAGTCATAACAATCTCAACTTGCCAAAGAAAAGAGAAAAAAGGAGGAGAGTTTTTTTTTTTTTTTTATAAAAGACCCTCTAGCCGAGGCAAACCTCACATGTTTCGTCATGGACACCGAAGATGCTGACACTCGCTCTGCCCCTAGCTTAGCCAACCCTGCACAGCTTGTTTCTGAAATTTTACGCTGCCGGTCCCCCCAGCGCGTCGGTGGAACGTCTTTTTAGCTTGGCTGGGAACGTCTTTAGGAGGAAATGGGGAACACTCTCCGATAAGAACTTTGAAATTCAATTGGTTCTCCAAGCGAATAAACTATTTTGGTGAAAAAGCAAGCCATAAAATTACTGCATTCATTTTAGGCTCGCGGGGTTTTCACGGATCAAAACTGCTGTTCATTTTGCTACCACAAAAATACAAAAAGTAACTTCGAAAGTAACTTCAAAGTAACTCGCTACTTATTACAGTAGTTAGTAGTTTACTCAATTACTATTACAAATGCGTAATTTCTACTCTACTCCAATTACTTTTCGCGTTAATACTCAGAAACTTAACTTAACTACCATTTTTGAGTAATTTGTACAAGTCTGCCCAAATCCACCCGAAGCCGGACCTCTTTGGCCTTCCAGCCGAGGCGACGGCGGTAGCGAGGTCAACAAGCCGCGGGAGAAAACCAGTGGCAGGTGGCGTGTGACGTCAAATCTGAATTGCACCGACGTCAAAGAAAAGTGGAGGACAGCGGCATTTTTTGACTAAGGAATTTATGACTGGGCACTTAAAAAGACAAAATTTTTTTAATTTTTTGGGGTGTTAGGAAGTTAAGTAACGTAACGTAATTTCGTTACACGTTACCCAAAATAAGTAACGTAAGTACGTTACCCGTTACTTCTTTGGAAAAGTAACGAGTACGTTACAACGTTGCCAAGAAAAGGAACGCGTTACCGGTAACGCCGTTACTTGTAACGCGTTACCGCCAACACTGCTACAGACTACAGGCTTCGCTCCATAGGGCTGGGGAATTTAGGGCCGTTTGGCGGGGCTTCAAAAGCTGATAACAGCGGTTTGCTCAATGGGACAGTTAATGCTTTCGTATTCAAACTCGCTCGGGCATTCCCCACCTCACCCCCAACCCGAACATGCAGGTTCCGCAAACGGAGCGCTGGGTACGCATCATCGGTGGCGCGAGCGAACACGCGACCCTCCGCTCCTTCCTCGGCTTTTTATTGGACGAACGCACCGCAGAGCATTTGGAAAGTTCAGCGAGTTCCTATTGGAGAGGAGATCAGACCGGTGCACCCCAAGCGGCTAACTTCAGAACTGAACAGATGGGGACAACAAATCCAATGACTCAGCGCTCGGCTGACGTAACCGAACGCAGCGTCAGTGTTTGGCTTGACTTTGTGTTTTCCGGTGGAGGGGAAGAGGGGCTCTTTTGTTACCACTCCGGCCAGCATCAACAATGCAGCTTGCACGCTCCTCAACTAAGCATAAAAGCCGAAGTGGTTCCAGCTCGCATTCTCTGACGACTGCTTTCGGGAGTCATCCGGCACTTAACGTCGCTTCGTTTATTGTTAGTATTTTTACATTACACCGTGGCCCGTGCTCTATTGTAAAAGATGACATGAACATGCTCACAAGGCCTGTGGGCATGTGCGCAGGCATTGTGTTGGGTAAACACCGGATTGGGGGAACAACAAACGGGTCAGAGTGCCCCCTATAGTTCGATCTCCACGCCAATACTCTCTCGCGTCGCGCTGCAGAGCGTTGCTGGACGGCGCGCGTCGAACCGCAAGCTACCGCCCCTGGCCGCAAGGACGCCGCAACGCACTCAAACGCCTTCAAACGCGATTGTGCGTGTGGGCGTTTAGCGTCTTAGCCTTGACCTGCGCTTGGACTGCGTTAAAATTTTTTTTCTTTGTATTTGTCTCTTCATCTCGGATTTCGCACCAAAGCAACCACACTTCTTCATGTGTGACAGTTTGAGACGCTTAAGATTGCACTACCCAAAAGCCAATCCTAAAAAGTCCCGCTTTGCAGCGCCCCTTGGGTAACGCATGAGGCCTATGGTTGTCGTTCTTAGTGTTTCTATAGTCACTGAAATTTTAGAAAAGACACAATACGTGGTGAGTTTTCATCAACTTATTATATAATATAAATAGTGTGTCAGCGTTGGCACTTAATTGTTATGTGCATTAATCGATATTTTTCACACTAACTGCAGAAGCCGGTAGCAAGAACAAAATTTATAGACTTACCTTTGCAAGTTTCTTGACATGCTCTTAAATTATAGAAGATGTTTGTTTTTCCAGACACACTGCGGCTTATAAGATGACTTTTATATACACATTCGTTTTTATCGATATCATAATAATAGCGTTGGTATACTCCTGCAATATCTGCCAACGTCGGGTTTTTGCATACAACGACTTGTGCTTTCTGGAAGGGAAATTATATGCTTCTTTTTATTAACATTGAAACCCTAATATATTTTAACGGATAAACCTGAAATTGTTAGTAATCAACGAGAATGCACGCACTAGCTATAAGGCTGGCTTATACTGATGTGGACCATGCAACAGGTGGTAGTTTTTAGTATGTTTAAATCTCAGTTAACGAAATGATTCCTCCAGTACATCAATTAAAATAAATTGAATGTGCGCGCTTTTTTTAAAGGAACACCTGTTTGATTAAATTTCTTTAGACATTGCTATGAAATTATCAATTTAAGTAGTTAAGTATACAGACGCAATGTTATATTACGCTTCAGCAGAACAATACTTGAGATATCCTGGTATCACGCCAAAAAAAACAAAAAAAAAATGAAAGCCGTTTACAACTCCCTGTAATGCCGAATTGGAGCGCAGCTCTTGAGGAGGGGGGAAGGCGCAGAAGGGGGGTTCACGTGACCTCGGGGGGTGGGGGGGGTCACGTGACCTTTGGGGTCACGTGACCTTGGGGTGACCTTGAGGTTACGCCGACGGCGACGCCGATGGCGACGCCGACGCCGCTCAAGCCGGAAACGGGCGCCTAAGAGCTGGGCTCTAAAACGCCTAACTTGGCACAAGCTTGGCAATCCTTGAGTCCTAATTGGGGCTCAACGCAGTTTTGCTCCAAGGCGTTAGTCTGTGCCAGAGTACTTTTCTTTTGGGATTGATAAGGCTTTGCTTTGGCTCGCCACATAATTGTCGAAGTACCAGGCTACTCAACGATGGCATTTATAAACCGAAACAGCAGCAGTGAGCTTGCCAGAACTGGGCCCTTGTTCGTCAATTTAGGCACGAATATGTCAGATGATAGCCAAACCACCAGCAGTGCAAGCCTAACTTTGTCACTTGTTTGAAGAATAAGGCCACGATTTTAAGACTCTAAGCAAAGGATGTCGAGTTTGGCTCTACCTTGCTTTCCACTCTAACAAGTAACAGTAACCGTAAGAAGACAGTAACTAGAAGCAGAGATGTATATTAAAAATATAAATCAAAACTAAGTAAGGCGGCATTACCTTTATTACAAGAAATTCATAAAGGAACCGTTCCAAAACAGTATAGAGAATAAAGCACGTAGCTTACAGCGGTCCGCGGTTTTTACACATGCTATATTATTTTGCTGAAGTAATCATCCCTACATTTACAATGAAAATGAACTGTTTCTGTCATGGAAGTACGATTCCAACATAAATTAAAAGCTAAACCTGCTGTGTCTTTGTTGCTGTTTATTTCAGCATCATTGTATTTTTTGAGTAGATTTTATTCTGAGGAATATTTGCCATTTTTAAACAAAGTCTAGCAAATCGCAGTAAAAACACGGAACGCAGAATACATTAGTAAAAATAATACAAATAAAAATAACATTAATAATATTATTAATAGTTATTAATATAATTATTATAATCATTATTATCATTTTTTATTTTAAAGATTGTACTAATATTTTGAATTAATATTATTTTATTATCTATTTAAGTGCGTGTGCCACAATACGGCACAGTGTCTTAGCGCATTTCATACCCTTGCGGTTATGAAATGGGCTAGTAAAGGAGCGCATTTCTAATCTAAAAAAATATTTAGAAGCCAGCGCATTTCGAAATAAAAAACATACACTAAATTCATGCCGAAAAATAAACTAACAGCGACGCCGCTCAACCCGTTTCGCGATTGAACGGCGTCGCCATCGCCGTCACAATCGCTGTAACTGCGCGCGTTGCATTATGGGAATGATGCAGCTGGGCGTCACGGAGCGCTGCATTATGGGGAAAAGTTCCCCGCTAAATTTCCAGCTTGTTTTAAAGGGGAATATTTCTCCGCTAAATTTATCAGGAATATTTTCGCTGAAGTTCCGGCTAGTGTTACCGGGAAAAGTTTCACTAAATTTCCCGCTAAATACAAAAGAAATTGATCGAAATTTCCCCACTAAATGGGAGCGGAGGAGGAGATGAGTTGGGAGTGTACGGATGAAGAGAAGGGGCATACCTTCCCCTTCGTCCCCTCCCCTCCTCCTCCTCAAGAGCTGCGTTCTAATTTCGCCTTACAGAAAACTGTAAATGACTATCTTTATTATTATTTTTTTCTATCACACCTGGTGATGTCTCTGCTTTGTGCATTTGATTTTCCTCGTTGATTTGAGGGTCTTTCATAGTTGTTAATATTTTTATTCTCAGACTGGTGAACTACGTTCTCCTTCTGCACTCCTGTGTACGTGTGTTTGTATGTGTGTGTTTTTGCTAAAATGTTTTAGTGTGCCAGCACTTGGATCGATTGGTTGTTCCTGGACACTTTAATAAACAGCGATTGATTGATTGATCATGATTATCATCATCATCATCATCGGAGTGTATTATGTGTTTTAAGTCTGCCGAGTGACGGAATTTACATGAAGTGCTCGTCCTGTAATCATGCGTATCATCTTGATGCGTGATCAGGCATATTGTAAAGGACTTTTAAATCAATGGGAAACGCTAAAGGCGAAAATCGAAACTACTACACATGCAGGAATAGGGATAACAGATTAAGCGTCAGCGCTCCCGATGAGTCGATAACACCAGCCGACGAGGGCGGCGTGTCAGCATTACTCCTAGACATATATGAAAAACTGGAGCTGGTGCAGCTAAATATTAAGCGCCTTTATGACCTTTCTGCAAAAAGAAGACGATCTTTTGTCTTTGAAGCCATTCGTAGGCGCTATAAAACAGACTATCAAGGTGCTCCAAGAATCTGTAAAAAAGTGTGAATCCGTCATGCAGCTAGTCGCAGCAGATGAAAGAGACATTAATCTACTCAGATCGGAAGTTGGAGTGGTGCAGGCTACGGTGTCCGATCAAACCTCAATGACTGAATACCTGCAAAATACCATAAATTTGACCGAACAAATTCATGTTGCTCCTGGTACGAGTTATGAAGACCTGAAAGTCACATTAGATGACCTTGCAACAAAACTGAGCATCGAGGGCTTTAACCCTGCCCAAGTGTAGCACGCCCTCGCCTGCGCTCCAGGCGTGAAGGGGCATCTCCGATTTTAATTTAGTTCACATCTTTATCCGGGAAAGAGCAATGGATGAGTGCTCGAAAGAAGTTGGCCACGCTTCCTCGGACATGAAGAGAGCAGAAAGTATATTTTAATGACAACGTAACATGAACCAGCAAGACATCTTCTGGCAAGCCAGAACAAAGAGCAGAGAAAAATCGTAAATGTTTCTGTGGGTAAAGAATGGCAGCATGTTCGCCAAAAAGGACGATAGCTCAAGGGAACTACCCATCGCCAGCACTAGGGACATTGAAAAAATAACATAGCAATAAAAAACACAAATGTGCTTTCTGACTTCCCTTCCTTTCTGGACACTTTTCCGCCTAGTGCCAGTGCGATTACAGTATAAGTGCTAACACAAGCAGCATAAGAAACTATAGGGACGAGATTCAACGCATTGTTCGAGCAGCTGAGAACGTTGTCAATGTGTTTCTTTTAACATATATAAATTTTCAATATGTGGGCCTTCCACAGGGTTAATTTCTTTATCCGGTTTAGATACTTTCGCTCTGGCTCGCAACTCGGCTGAGGAAGAGGCATAGCTGTACATGTAAAAAAAAACGTTTGGTCAACAGTTGATTTAAAAATATCGTTCAAATCTGCAAAGTGCCTCTCGTTAAAACTCTTTAAACCTAATTTTACAATATCCCTCTTGGCGTTTTATAGGCCGCCATCCAAAAATGTATCTGCGTGTTTTCTGTTTTTTTTTACCGCGGAGCTGTTAAAGGCTAGGTTTCCAGGATCGTGTCCGGTACAAAACACTTGTCGACAAAAACGCCTCTGGACAGCTACCGCCATCTATAAGCGACGGCGGTTGTATCGGTGTTGCGCGGGCGCTCGAGCAGCAGCTCGGAGCCTGGCGCGGGCTCATGACATAAAGCCACGAGCGTCAGTTCTCTTCTGGTACCGAGCTGTGTGGACTCACATTCAATACATGGTGCCGAAACCCATCTGATATCTGACCGGGCCAACCGTGAAGTCCAATATGGAGATGCTGAAACCACCGGAAGGTTTATCGTTCTCAGGGAACGTCGCAGACAACTGGAAACGTTTCCTTCAACGAGTGGAGCTCTTCCTTGAAGCGACCGGGTCTGATCCAGAGGTTCGAACAGACAGGCAGAAGATAGCTATCTTGCTGCACGTCGCGGGACCTGAAGCTGTCGACGTCTTCAACACGTTCGCTCTCACGGAAGACGAAAGGGAAAGCTTCGAGGCGGTAGTTCACAAGTTCCAAGATTATTGTGCTCCGAAAGCTAACGAGACATTCGAACGCCACGTTTTTCGCAAGACGATCCAGATGGAAGGTCAGTCATTTGAAAACTTTTTGAGAGACGTTAAACTCAAAGTGCGCTCGTGTAATTTCGGCGACCTGACAGATTCTCTTGTGAGAGATCAGATTGTCGATGGCGTCAGAGATCACAAACTGCGGGAACGTCTGCTGAGGGAGGATGACCTGACCCTTGAGAAAGCAACGAGAATCTGCAAAGCTGCAGAGAATTCGTCGCAACAAGCGAGGATGTGGATGGATCAGCACCCGACACCAGTAGAACAAGTAGACGCCATGCGAAAGAGCGAAAAAGGTGCGTCCCGTCTGCGATGTCGAAAGTGCAACCGATTTCACGCACCACGCCGATGCCCAGCTTTCGGCAAGACATGCAATTTGTGCGGAAAGAAACACCATTTCGCGATATGTTGTGACGCCAAGCCTCAAGACGAGCAAAGCAGACGGCGAGTGGAGGAAGTAGAAATACCGTCAGAAGATAACTTCGAGATACTCCAGGTCGGCGAGTCCGGGAAAATCGCCGAGAAAGACTGGTTGATCAAGGTGATGATTGAAAAGGTGCCTGTACAGTTCAAGGTAGACACCGGCTCCCAAGTCAATCTTCTCCCGCTGTCACTCTTCCGAAGCGCCAACTCCAGGCAGCACCTGATACCAAGTCCGGCAGTGTTACAAAGCTACAACGGCAGCGCTATCGGCCACCTTGGAAAAGCCAGACTCGTGCTCAAGTTCCAAGAAAAAGTTGTTTCTGCCGAGTTTTTTGTCGTCAAGAAGAACAGGCGTGCACTTCTAGGATTGCCTACTTGCGAAGAGTTAGGCTTGGTGAACCGTGTGCACGAGATCGCCACCACCACGGATACTCAATCCCAAGTTCAGCGAGAATTTCCAGCACTGTTTGAAGGCATAGGGAAAATCCAACGTCCATACAGCATCTCTTTCAAGGAAGCCACAGTGCCTGTCGTCCAACCCACCCGTAGGGTACCTCAAGCCCTCATGGAGCCGCTGAAGCAAGAACTGAGCCGCATGGAGCAGGCAGGAATCATCACAAGAATGAAGGAGCCCTCAGACTGGGTAAGCCCCCTAGTCTTGGTGAAAAAGAAGAACGGCAGCTTAAGGGTATGCATGGACCCACGAAGAATCAATGAGTGTCTGAGACGTGAGCATTTCGAAATGCCGAGAAGGGAAGATATACAAGCTGAGCTTGCTGGCGCCACAGTGTTTTCGAAGCTTGATGCGCGGGCAGGCTTTCACCAAATCCCGTTGACTGACGAAACATCGCGAGTTTGCACATTTGGCACCCCTTTTGGACGATACCGATTTTTGAGGTTGCCTTTTGGATTGGCTTCTGCGCCAGAGGTATTCCAGCGTGCAATGTCTGAAATTTTTGAAGGACTGAAGGGGGTACGTGTTTACATTGATGACGTGCTGGTCTGGGGAGCTACGCAACAGGAGCACGATGATCGGCTGCGATCAGCTCTGCAAGCTGCACACAGCGCAGGCCTGACGCTAAACTCAGAGAAATGCCAGTTTGGAATTCCAGAAGTAATTTTCCTTGGGGATGTAGTGAGCAAAGAGGGTATCAGGCCTGATCCGAGTCTTTTAGAAAATATTGTGAAGATGGATGCACCCACAAACAAGAAAGCTCTCCAGCGTATGCTTGGCGTTATAAATTACTTTGGAAAATACTTAAAGAGATTATCCGAACGTACAGCAAATCTGAGACAACTTCTTCGCGAAGATGTACTTTTCGAGTGGACAGCGGCTCATGACAGTGAGTGGAAGGAATTAAAACTCATGCTGACCAGTGCTCCAGTCCTCGCACTCTTTGACCCTAGTAGACCCACAAAACTGTCGGCTGACGCGTCTACAGATGGACTCGGAGCGGCCTTATTGCAGCTGTACGACAAGTCGTGGCGCCCTGTAGCCTATGCCTCCCGATCACTCTCGGACAGCGAATCACGATACTCTCAGATTGAGAAGGAGGCGCTTGGGCTGGTATTTGGATGTGAGAGATTTCACCACCTTACATATGGTAGACACATCCTTCTCGAGACTGATCACAGCCCGTTGGTCGCTTTATCAAAAAAAAAGACTTGGTGATGTTCCCCCTCGCCTACAACGTTTCTTTTTGAGACTGATGAGATATGACTTCACGCTACAGTTTCTACCTGGCAGGAAGCTTGTGCTAGCTGACGCTTTGTCAAGAGCTGGGCAGCCTGGTTCTCAACACAAGCAAGGCTTGGAGGATGTTGAGGTACACGCTGTGGGAATGCTTGCCGCACTTGTGAGCGAGACAACACAGGACAGACTCAGAACTGAAACACAGAGGGACCCTGAGTTACAACATGTCCTTCACTGTCTAGAAAACGGGTACCCACTGCAAGGCAACTTCAGCTCACTAGACCCTGAACTGTCGGTGGTCAATGGAATCATTCTTAAAGGAACGAGGGTGGTGATCCCTTCTTCACTTCGGCGAGTTATGTTAGCTCGGGTCCACCAAGGGCACTTAGGTGTAAACAAATGTAAAGAAAGGGGACGCCAACTCATGTTTTGGCCCAAAATGGCGCAGGACATTCACACTTTTGTTGCGGAATGCGCGACATGTAAGAAGTTTGCATATCAGCAACCGCGCGAACCACTAATGATGCGCGAGCCCCCTCCTTACGCATGGTATCGTGTTGGCATTGACTTGTTTGCCTATGGAGGTTACTCTTATTTAGTGGCGTTTGACGCTTATTCAAACTACCCAGAGGTTGAAAGACTCCAGGACACCTGTTCGCAAACCATCATCCGGACATTGTCAGGCTGGTTCGCAAGGCACGGCATTCCAATAGAAGTTTGCTCAGATAACGGGCCACAATTTTCATCTTCCGAGTTTAAACGGTTTTCCAGGGTTTATGACTTCCATCACGTGACATCAAGCCCCCACTTTCCTCAATCCAATGGTCTTGCTGAAAAAGGGGTACAAATTGCAAAGAGAATTCTAAAGAAATGTGATGACGCAGGGGATGATTTTTTCTCGGTCTCTTGAACTATCGGTGTTCTCCTTTGATAGGAGGACAGTCTCCGGGAGAGTTGCTGTATGGAAGAAAACTGCGAGCACAACTTCCTGATTTCTCATCGCACCCGAGGAAACCTGTATGCAAGAGGCAACAAAACAAGCCTGGAACGTCGCTGAAGGACCTGAAGAGCGGTGACGTTGTCCGCGTGCGAGGAAAAGGCGGTTGGTTCGAGAAAGCGAGGGTAACAAATTGTGCCGGGCCACGCTCCTACACTGTCCAGACAGAGCGGAACAGGGTCTACAGGAGAAACCGCCGCCATTTGTTGAAAACGTCGGAGACATTCAATGATTGCCTGGATGAAGATGCAGCTTCACCGCAGCAGCACTCCGACGCCCACGACAATCCGCAGCCTTTACAGACTTCGCTGCCTCCGCACCCCTCGCAGTCTCCACGGCTTCCACAACCGCACAGTAACCCAGATACAGACCAGTGTTCCACACATCCATCCCCAGCATCCGGTGAAACTTTGACAGATGAGGCTCCAGCACTGAGAAGATCATCACGAAGCAGACACGCACCACGTCGACTAACCTACGACGAAACATTTGAACAGTTTCCATAGTTTCTTTTGTGTGTTTATTTTTTATTTAGTGCTATCCGCATTCTTTGTATGTTATGTTATTTTCGTACTTATTTTGTTTGTATTTCTTTTCTTTAAAGACCGGAAGATGTATCGGTGTTGCGCGGGCGCTCGAGCAGCAGCTCGGAGCCTGGCGCGGGCTCATGACATAAAGCCACGAGCGTCAGTTCTCTTCTGGTACCGAGCTGTGTGGACTCACATTCAATACAGGCGGTCAGCACTCAACCAGTATGGTTCCCACCGTCGCAGGTAGATGGCGCCAACCTTTCCAGCTATCATAGAAGAATGGATAGTTGGGTGGCGGGTTGGTGGGAATTCATCGTAGGAAACAGCGCGAAAAACAGAGGACGACAAAGAAGAAGCACACGTAACGAGCACAGCGCTCGTCACGTGTGTTTCTTCGTCCTCGTATGTTTTGCGCGCTGTTTCCTACGCTCCTATCAGTTTCGGTTTGGACTCAGGATGGGCCAGCCGCGTGCCCTTTCGGGGAAAGAAGACTGGCTGCGGAAGGAGCGGCGACGTACGCAGCAGCGCGAATGGGTCCGTAACCGCCACAAAGCCGCTGTCGCCTCGACTTCCACTGCGTCGAGCGCTTCAGATTCCCTTGCCAAAGAAGAGCAGATCGCTCGCCTGGAAAGCCGCCGCCGAGAACAGAACCAGCGATGTGAAGGGCACCGGCGGGCCATCGCCACGGACGACGATCGTGCCACGGAGGCCGAGCGCAAGCGCGAGGCCGGCGACGACCTCACTGATCTGGGCTGAGCAGTTTTCGGGCGCGACGGCGATGTTCCGGAGGGAGTTCGTGGATTACCCGTTTGGCTTTACGTGCGCCGTGTGCGACCGACTATGGGTCGCCGGAGACGTATCCACGACCGGCGGCTTGTCGGACGAGAAGTAGCGGGAAGCAGGCGCGTGCGTGTTGCGACTGTGTATCGAGTACAGCTCCGCTGGTCTTCCTTCTTCACGAGGTGGAAAGGCTGAACGTTTTTTAGATTAGCTGAAAGTGAATTTAGAAAATGTTTTGGCTATACTGATAAGCTTTGCCTTAAGGGTGACGTAAATATTGACCTTCTAAAGCCTTGTAAAACTATTGCGTTTGATTATATAAATATCTTGGCTGACTACAATATTGAAAGTGTTATTCACACTCCCACTAGAAAAGAAAACTCATTTGATAACCTAGTTGCATCCTGTTCTGATCACATAAACATTAGAAATTGGGGGTTTAGAGGAATATCGGCGGTAATTGCGCAAACAATTGGCGGAGTCTGTGGGACGTGAAATTGACTTTGGTGTCATTTCAAATCAACCTGAACATCAAAATCACGCAACACTAATCTATACGAGTCCACTTGATAAATTGATTACCAATTATGACTGGAGTATGCGTTTCGAAAATTCCTGCTGTTAATCTGCCTATGCAAAGCTAGTTTAGCTACTCGAAAATGTTAAGGCAATGAACACAAAAACCATCAGAATCAAAAGACGCAAACAAAACCAACCTTTTTTTCACCTCTGACATTTTTTCAGTGATAAAAAAAAAGTTTTTATGGGCGTGATGTTGTCATTTTCCCCGCAACAAAGAGTTAAGATTAAAATTTTCAAAGTCCTAGAAATCGCGCAAATGCATGAGTATGTTCCAAAGAACGGCAACATTTCCAATAAAAACATTTCCATTATCGTCATGACATTTTCAAAACCTGGTCCATTGTGAAATAATTAAAAGGGTGATCCAGCAAGTCATGTCTATTATTCAATTGAAACATATTTTGGATCCTATACACCTGGAAGCTCTGGCACTTCAAATCGATTTTTTACTTCAGCTTCGGACGGTGTCACACGATGATCTTATCACGCCCAGTAATTTACAAAATTCGAGTTTGTCATCCGCGTTTCCGTCCAACATGATTGCGGAAGATTTGCGTATATTTTTATTTAGTTTTTAGCCCAAGAAGGCACCTGAAGCGGACAATATTCGTCCTTGCGACCTACGGCGTAATTTTGATTCTACGAGTAATATTTTATTATATGTTTCAAACGGTATTATCAGTTTAGGGATCATTCCTGCTGCCCTCAAAATTGCTATTGAGAGACACTTTACCAAAGGTGCACGTGAGACCATGTAGAAAAATAGAGGCCAATCTCTTTTCTTCTCTTTTGACTTTTGAAACTGTGACATTTTTGAAACTATGAGAATTTGTCTTGTTAAGTTTAATTTATTAGCTCCGTCGCAGTACGGGTTCATTGCAGGACGTGGCATCGAATCTCTCCTAGAAAGACCTCGCAGATTCATTACATAGCGCGTTTGAGAACAACAAATACTTCTGCGCTTTGTTCTTAGACGTTCTCAAACGTTCGACTCTATCAATCATATTGTTCTCCCCCCCCCCCTTCCCAAAAACAAAATTGACTACGATTTCAGTCTTTTTTTTTACTTAGTTTAATATTTTTTTAGCAAACCGCACGCAGCATGTTTGAGTTTGAAATGCACGGAGCGCGAAAGTGTCTTTAAAAACAGGAATAACACAGAGTTCCATTTTATCGCCACATTTCTGTTAATTTGTACATAAACGACCTCGCGAAAGCTATCACAGGATGTCAATTATTTCAGTACGCAGATGATACACTGCTAATATCAAAGCGTAATAATTGTACCAGTGCGATTCATCTATTGCCAGCTAATTCTACCCAGGCGACGGACTCGTTTGACGGCACTATTATTAAAATTAACATTCATAAAACAAAACTGATGTGTTTTAGTAGTCCTTTAAAACGCATGAGTTCACATGTTTCATTTGTGCTGCACTCGTCAAACATGAAGGGCTGCTGATGTACCCGTATTTACTCGAGTAATAGCCGCCCTTTTTATGAACAAGGCCCTTGCTTCTACTTTCCTGCAAAGCACATATACAGCCAATCATCGCGTTCCGCATGAATAACATAGAGAATATTAGATCGACAACACGATTCTCCATACAAATTCAATCTTCACTGATGGTATCTTCGCGCGGAGACGTTATATCTGTGCTGAAAACCACTGGAGTCATGCTGTCGATCGTGGTGATTGGCAATCCGCGTGCTCCGCGGAAAAGCGAACCCTCAGGTTTGCTTCATAAACAGTGCGGCTATTACTCGATTAAGTACGGTAATCCTCTCCAATATTCTTTCATTCATTCATTCATTTGTTTATTTTTTGTGCTCATGAAAAGCTTGACGCCTTGGTAATGATGCACAACTATATTATCACAGGTTAGTTAAAAAAGTCTTAAAAGCTACGAGATTTTGGGTTAAAAACATCAATATCTGCTCGCCTGAGGGTATTGTAGAAGTGTTGAATACGGGTCATGGGACTGGTTTGGATGATGTGATTAACATGGAAAGTCGAAGAAACCCGCAAAACGCGACTCGGAACGTGAATATTAATAGCAGATGTAAGATCTGGGCAATCAATTAATCCATGAATATATTTGTTCAGCAAAACAAGATCGCGCTCACGCCGTCTGGAACTCAAAGTAGGGCATTTGCATCGTTCCAACAGTCTCGCATAAGAATAATAAACAGTATTATATGTTCATACTGTATGCTCATAATAAACAGTACGATATGTTCATACAAACAAGTATTTAGGAATTTATCTTCGCAGTGATATGCCCTGGAACTCTCACCTTAGTTACGTTGCTAAAAGGCTACGAGGTGCATCACGCACGTTATACTTCACGGTTGGAAAGTACCGATGCACAAGTAACTGGAGATCGGTATCTAGGTACTTTTGTTTTTACCTGGGGTACAAACCTAGTTACTTTCATCTCTCTGTATCTGTATCTGTATCTTAGGTACATTTACCAGCAACTTGTAACTAAGTGAAGTTATTTTTACAGGTTCTTTTCTATTCAGTTCGTCAAAATTGTAGAAACTATAAATATTGAAGTAATAACACCCAACCATGTGCCGTGATTAACGCTGAGTTGGGTACGACCTGGGAGGAACTGACTCAATCGAACGACATTTTAGCGAACGAAGTCCCGCCCACGATGTTTCATCTAACGACACTTTAGCGAATGGCGGTGTTCATTTGAGCAATTGGTGAATAGGCGATGCCCTTTTAGCGGCACCAATTTATCAAATCGCTTCGGAACTTCGCTAGGGAAAATAGCAACCTGCTTTGTTTATCTCAAACCGACATTTACTTCATTGGGTGGTTGAAGCTCCTTTGACAGCTATACAAGGGAGGAGATCACTTGAAAGATGTGTGCAGTTTCTGTTAAAGCCCCTGAGTCTGCGAGAAGTGGCGCATTCTCTTCCCTCCTCCTCCACCCCCCCCCCTCCCCTTACCCTACATCTAAATTCCTGTTTGCGACGGAGGCGCCCTCTGGAAATTCCCAAGCGTCTCGACGCCTCGGTTAGCTCCAGCGGGGCGATGCCGGACGTGTGGACTTTTCTCGTCATATAAGTGTGGCAATAAGCTCATTTAGAGCCTGCATTCGCATCTGACCGCCCTGAAGCCGGTCTAGATCTGTTCGTTTAGCTTTGGATCCGAAAAGTACTTTGGATAATCGTCCCGATCATCCCTACCGCGTTGCATTATCGGTCAGGTTATCGTTTGTACCTGTCCGCCCCTTCGACTTCACAGGAATTGTCAATCAGCGGGAAGTCGGGAAAGAAAGGTGATGTTCTGAACTATAGACCGTTTTTCCTTCTTTTCTTCATTTTCCAAACCCTAAAACACTTACTGAACAGTGAATCTCTTTCAAACTTCAAAACTTAACCCTCCCTAATTAGCATGGGTTTGTGACCGCAGATCAACGACTACAAACCGTGTAGGTTTTATGTCTACCGCATCCTAGGTAGTCTGCAACAGAGGTCAGCTAGACGTGGTCTACTTTGACCTAAGCAGGGCATTCGCCGTTTGAAATCATACGATCCTATTATCAAAGATTTCCTCCTACGGGGGTTTGTGGCACAGTCAAACAGGAAAAGCGTACGTTCGAGTCAAAAATATTAACTTTTCATCGTATGGGGAGAAGTTCTGGCGGTCCTCAGGAGTCCGACCTAGGTCCTCTCCAGTTCACAATTTTTGTAAATGAGGTTTCTGATGCTATTTCTAATTCTTTGTTCCTGCAATACGCTGATGACATTAAAATCTACAAATAAATAGTTACTTTAGATGATTGCTCTAGGCTTCACGAAGATGTATGTTCTTTCTTTAGGTGATGCTCAGCCAGTAATCTTCCCTTGAACCGATGCTAAAACCAAGGTTATGACATTTACTCAGAAGGCACAGAATACATTTTTGACATATAAGTATTCATGGTGAACCCCTGTCTCGGGTATGTGCGATGGAAGATCTGGGAGATTTGTTCGATCCTAGCCTGCGATTCGCTGGAGATGTAACTATAGTCGGTGACAGGGTCTAGGACGAAGTGGAAGCTCCTCCCACCTCTTTCCACTTCAGCGAAGCGAACGGTGGAGAGGAGGTCGCCTCCTCTCCACAGTTCGCACTACTAATGTGGAAAGAGGTGGGAGGAGCTGCCACTTCGTTCTTGACCATGTCACCGATTATAGGCTCGTTAACTCGTCTCTGCGCACGCTGGATGTTGCCTCTCGCTTAACGAAAGAACTTCAAACATGCTTCTGCGTTTCTCATGTTGTACTGCTTGTTAGGCGTGCCCCAGATAGGATATGCCTCAGTTGTGTGGAAACAAAATCTCTAAAGCTTACACATTGGGAAACCAACCAGTTCAGAAAAAGTTTATTTCTATCTTTAAACATCGCTACCTTATGAAAGATGTTCATCATTCAACTTATGACGCAACGTTAGAGAGTGTTGACTCACTAAGCCTGCACGGCGTCGGCAGAAGCCGAACGTATTGTTTTTGTTTAAAACCTTGCATGGTTCGATTAATTCACCAAGCCTTTTGTCGGAAGTGTGCCTTGGGTGTATAGTCGGAATCAATTACCATTTTATATTTCCAAAACATTTAGTCTTTTAAGCTCCCGTTTATTAGACTGACTGAGTCTTATAGCCAGTACTCTGAGAAACTCGATATTTCTAACTTGTGCTACAAGGCATTTGTTATTTCTATTGAAGACCTTTTCTCTGCGGGTGAATTATTATTATGGTTCACTTTAAGATTGATTTTGGAGAGCACAGACTTTGTCGGGTCTGTGCTTGTGCTACTGCTTCGTATATTATTCGTTTTGAGTGCGTCTCAATTTTGTTTTTACATTTCTGCGATTTCTCATCGTTGTACGCAAGACGTAGAAAAATTATTTTGTTATTATTCAGCTCAGTGTATGTCGTGTAGGATTATATGCAGTTACGGTAGTGCATTTGTCTTCTGTATTTTCGTGTTTTATGTATTCATTTCCATCCAGTGTGCAAGTAACAAGTCCCCAAGGTTGTTCGTGGTCACTATATTAAACATTGATTGATTGATTCATTCATTCATTGATTATTTTAATTTTAATTTAAAGGACATAGTTTAAATTTGCAGATTTAATGGGCGTTTCTTAAGAATTATTTAGGTTATGTTAGTGTTTTTGGAATTCGGACATGGAGTATCTAAAAAAAATAACAAGCGCTTGTTACATGCAATACTAATAAAATACGAACATTAAATATATGGTATTCAAAGTACGTATAAAATAAATCTGAAGTTTACACTATGGAGCAACTCTGAAGATGCGGAAGATAAAAGACATAATTCTTCATCAAGCCCTGTCTAACTAAAACTATTATTCAAGTAGATGAAACATTGTACACACAGGTACTTTCTGAAGAAGGATCTTGAAATTATAAAACTGTGATCGACGTGTGTACACGCACGGAGACGGGCAAGCACGAGTGTGTTGCTTTTACTGTTAGGTGAGCCGACCACCAATATCGACATCTAATGGTGTTCATAAAATAATGAAATCTTCTTTATATTTCAAAGCAACGTATTAAAAAAGAAGTCATCGATATGTATGAGCTTTATTTAAATCCTGAATAATCTAGCCTCCCATTTTACTTTTTCAATCTCAAAATAGGCATAATAACTTACTTGAGCAAGTCTTCCAACACTGCTTTGCGGTGTCGAAAATGTTTCCGCCATCCTGGCATCCTAGAATCTGTTCACACCTTTTGGTAACCGTATTGTACCCAAACGAAGTTGTCAGATTAATGCAGATACTTGAATTTTGTATTGGCATCCTGCACTTGTCCTTTACAAATCCTGTATATTTTTAAGACATTGATCAAGATAACGCAATGTTTTAAAGTCTTCACATATTATTAAAACAAAGTGGACTCTAACAAGACTAACAAATAACAGTAAACCACAGAGCTCGATTTGTTGCGGTCGAGAATAAAGGAGTTGAAAAGACAACAAGAAAACAGGTACATAACAGTGCCTTTGTACTCTACGGATTTCGCGTGGGATTCGTATTTAAACATATTTATGTTTGGTCAAACCTGCAGGTCACAATAGCGCTTCTGAGCCATGTAAATGGCGGCACCGCATTATGGGCCCCATAGTTTCACATAATCGTTTGCACTGTTCATCGTACATATTATACTTCATACACTATTTATTATGAAAGTAGTGAGAAATAGTAACAAGTTCAATGGAATTTTCTTGTACACTGTAATTTTTAAAGCCAAGGAGCATAAATTTGAACTGGGTATTGCTTACTCATAAGCGGTACGAACATACACAACAACCAACAAAAATGAAAGACCGGAGAGTGGCTATAATGAGCTAAATCGCTCAGATAATTCTGGCGCTGCGCAGTGCTACTAAGGGCTAAAAAACAATTTAATCGAACGATATTGGTAAGATTTGTACGATAAATGTATTATAAATATACTATTACTTATAAACTAATACACATTTCTAACTTTGCGGTTCAGCCAATAAGAATTTTAAATACAGATTAATAAAACTAATGCTGCTTAGAAATACTGATCAGTTGAGTGCGCAATCTCACGATTAAAAGCTTATCTTAATATATATAAATAAAAAAACGGGTTTCTTGACTTTTTAGCTAATAATAATGTGTCATTTAAAATAATATATTTTATAAGTTTGTGTTAGACAATTTTAATTGTTGGCATTTAAAATAGGCATTGCAATACACAATTCGTGGAGAAAAGGTCTCCACAGAAGTGGATTGGGGAGCGACACGCTCGATTATTAGCGAAAACGTTTTCCAAGATTTGCAAGTAGGAAAGCGCGTCCAGCTAGAAGAACCACACACGCAACTCGTAACCTGGACAGAGGAAGGTCTGGGCGTCCTTGGAAGAGCTATGGTTCCTGTCAAGTTCAAGGGGCGGAATCTTTATCTGCCGCTGCTGGTGGTAAAGAAATAAGGCAGTATGCTACTGCGTCGGGATTGGTGCAACCTACTGGGCATCGAAGTGACGGGTCTGCACGAAGTCAGCAATGACCTGGATGATATTGCTGCAAGGTTTTCAGACTTTTTCGGCAAATAATTTCCGGGTGCTGTCCAACCGCCAATCCACATCGAGTTCAAGCAAGGCCCCCAACCAATGTTCTTGAAATGCAGCAGCGTTCCGTTTGCACTATGGGAAAACATCGTAGCCGAGCTGAGCAAGTTGGAACAGCAAGGAATAAAGAAACCCACACAAAATTCAAACTGGGCCGCCTCTGTCGTCATGGTATGCAAGAAAACGGCTCTCTGAGGATCTGCGGAGGCCACAGAACCACAATGAATCAAGCGGTAAGGAGTAACGTTTACCCCTCAGTTACGAGCAAAGAACGTTTGCCAAGTTTGGAAAGGGCGGTGTTTTCTCTAAGCTGGATTTAACACAGGCGTATCAACAACTGTGTGTTGATGACGTCAGCGGAGTTGCTGCCAATTAACACCGTGAAAGATCTTTTCAAGGTTCGTCGGCTACCGTACGGGATATGTGTGGCGCCTGGTTTGTTTCAGAGAACCATGGACATAGTACTAGCCGGATTACCACAAATAAAATTGTATCTCGACGACATCTTGGTGACCCGCGAGACTACCAAAGGACATGATCAGGTTATCATCGAGGTCCTCAGCCGCCTGGCAAAAGCCGGACTACGGGTCAAGGGCATCAAATGCGAGTTTTTCAAGCAGAGCCTAAAATTCCTGGAACATGAAATTGACGGCCACGGCATCTACCGTTCGGAGGTGAAGGTCGAGGATATCAACCAAGCCCCAGCGTCAACGAACAAGAAGGAACTCCAAGCGTTTCAAGGTATGGTGAACTACTATTACCGTTTCTTTCGAGGTAGAATCGAACTTGCCGAAGAGCTGTACCAACTCTTGTACAAAAACGTTGTGAGTAAGAGGAACGAAAAACACCAAAAATCTTTTGTCACTTTAAAGCAACTACTGACATTCGAATCGCTGCTCGTGCATTTTGATGCAAGCGGCCCTTCGTTGTTGTCGTACGATGCGTCGTCGGTGGGCGTTGGAGCAGCACTCGCGCATCGCGACCGAGAGGAACGAGAGCAGCCCGTGGCCTACGCGTCAAGAACGCAAACAAAGACCGAGAAGAATTTTGCACAAATACGCTTAGAGGCACTTGGTGTGGTGTTTACGGTTCGCCCTTTTCACCAGTATTTATGTGGCAGAAAATTTGTGATCTCGACTGACCACAAGCCACTACTTGGAATCTTCAAGCAGGAAAAGCCAATACCAGCAGTACTCTTACCTCGCATGCTGCGGTGAACTTTGATGCTTGCAGCATATGACTATCGCTTGGAGTACCGAAGGACTCAAGACCTCGGCAACGCTGACTAGTGGAGCAGGCAACCAAGCCCCGAAACCGGACAAGAGATCGAACCGCCGGGAGTCGTCCACTGCTGGAGGCTGTGCGAGACCCGTCGGTAACAGCGGCTGAAGTTTCATCGTTCGAGCTGCAAGACTCACAGCTGTCAAGGGTCAAGGAGTGGATGGTCACAGGGTGCTCCCGACAAGGGGGTAGCTGAAGAGTTCTCGGCATACCAGGTGAGGAAGCAAGAGCTGTGCATTCATCGTGATATCGTGCTCTTGGGAAACCCGGTCGTTCTGCATGAAGCGTTACGCAAGGAGATCCTCGCTAACCACCCGGGAGTGGCTGCGATGAAAGCAATCGTGAGGTCTCTCATGTGGTGGCCTAAGATTGACGCACAGATAAAATTTGCCAGGCAATGGAAGACGAGTGAAGAGAACAGGCAGAGCGAACCTAGCGAAGGCCGAATTCACTTCGATTTCGCTTGACCTGTCAAGACTGTGTGCTTCCTAGTTGTCGTGGACGTCTTATATAACTGGGCTGGGTAGAGATAATGTCCTCACTTACCTCGTCCGCAGTTACCGAAAAGCTGCGCAGAATGTTTGCCTGCTACAGAATACCGGAATCGCTAGTGTCCGATAATGGCCCCGCTTTCTCAAGTGGGGAATGGAAGCATTTTTTATTTTTAAGTTAATTGGCGTCCGGTATATATATAGTGCGCCGTACCGTCCCTCTAGTGACGAAAGAGCTGAACATGTGGTTCACGAGATAAAGGGAGCACTCAAGAAGCAAACCAAGGGCGCTATAGCGTGTAAAGTGTCCCGGTTTTTGTTCAAATAGCAACCCACGCCGCACTCAGAGACAGGAAGTCCCCGGCCGAACTCGCGCTGCGAGAAAATTTAAGACCTCCTTTTTCAAGGGTGTGTCCCGACCTGACCGAAGAGGCTGGATGTACGCTGCAATAGCCGTCACGGAGCTGCCTTCGCGGCGACTCCGTATACGTGCGAAACTTTTGACAAGGTCCAAAGTGGTTAGCAGCTCTGCGTTACAAGAAGTCTTGGTCATGTTATGCACGAAGTGCGTACACCAGACGGAGGTATGCATCGACGCCACCAGGACCACTTGCGAAAGTTGTGGGAGCCAGCACAATTGCGTCAAACCGGTGAAACCAGACCTTCCTTTGGACTGACGAGCCACGACATCATCAAGAACCAACCCTCATTCCCCTGCTCTAGAGGCACAACAGAGCCTTCGGTGCCACGTTCCCCAGACTGCCGTGAGCGCCAGGGCGCCCGGTTCCCCCACAACACCACCGCCACCTGAGCCACTTCTACGTCAGCGGCGACTTGTGCATCTTTACGGCACCGATGAAGACCAGGAGGGAGGGAGTGTGATGATGGACACACGAAGATAGCAGAGCGCGCCTACTTTCTGTTTTTTGCATCGCGACTCGGGTGCTCAATAAGCATCACCTCCGAGACTAATTAAACGAATGTTCTTTCTGAGATAAACCTTTTTGCAAGCGTAGTTGTTGCTCTCCCATCGGTAACCACATTATATGAGTACCCTGACATGTAAATAATCAAATAACATTGATTAACTTTTCTAGTTGTTACAATATTGTTACTTTAGGTAAACTAGTAATGCTTATTAAGTGGATCACGAAGGCGGGATGGCGTTATCACTCCCAATAGAAAGCCAAAGAAAATGTAATAGGCCTATTAAATCATTACTCCGTTTTTTATGGTAACGAGAAAGATAGTGGCGCATGCTATATAAATCATGTATGGATTAACCTTTATGTCCATATCCACTAAAGAAGTGCCAGGACCATAGATATCTGAACTGCTTATTTCAGTTTCGATTGCTAATTTACAGATACTCTTCATTATCTTTAAGTCAATTTTAAAGAGACATAAAATTAAACAATCAAATTACACGAAAAATATTGCCAGTAGATTTTAAATTAAATAAACTGTGTTACTTTGCACTAACTCCCAGGATTTATCAAAGATCCCCGTAAAGATTTGAGGGCAGCTTGCTCAAGATTAATAAATAGCATCGTAAAACCGAAAACATATCTACTTTCGTTGGGAAGTATACGTCACTGAAATTTAAGTTGACACGAAAAGCCCGGAATATTTACGAGTGACATTGTGTCGCGTTCAATCTGATGAATGCAATACATGAGTACTGCCTTAATTTTCCTATATAAAATGTACACTATCGTTGGGTCAGGCTAAGTCTCACCCATTGGCGACGTTTTGTTTAATACATAATCTGTAGGGATGTTTAGGACCAATGGCTGGTAGAGGGATGGTGGTTGGAAGAAACAAATTACAACCCAGGTCTTTTGTCTTTGTCACATGTGCACTGTACAGGGTGCGTAAACGTGAGCTGGCCCACCGGCGTTGGGGCCGGGGTAACACATAAGCTATGCGGAGAACCCCGGGTGAGACACCGGTATTACAGATAGTACAGTCTTGAAGGGAAATGAGTATACAGGTGATATCTCGAGTCAACCTTGGCCTTCATTTTAACATTCGATTTCTGTGGGATAGGAAGTGGGAAGTGAAACGGTTTTTATTACTAGACATTTTGTATTACTCTGTTGTATTCTAGAACTCAACATATATTATGTTGCAGAGCTTGTTATACTTAAAATCACGAATTAAAACGGTTACTAAGATGAGCCACTATGTGCCATATAATTCAGGTGGGGTCACGTAATTCATTTGATGAGATTATAGTGCATTTTCATTGACGTTAAACAAGTCACGCGCATACGATACGCCGGATTAAAAGGGTACTAACCCAAGTACCACTTCCTCTGCCCAGGCTGGGGCCAGACTGGGGCGAGCTGGAGCCGATTTGGCTTAAGCCTGCACAAGCTTGCGCTAAACTGTTCCAGGTATAAGCCGGGGAAGTGTGCTTCTAGGAAAAGTGCCGTTTGAGATCCTTGTTCTATGGTCATAACTCGATCTACGAACTTTACAGCATCATAGAAAGCTCAAAATTACATTCATGCACGGCCGATTTGTACATTACTTAAGCGATCAAAGTTCTCGACACTTAACCGTCGGCGCTGAAGACATATGGTGCTGCCGAACCTTGCTATAACAACGACTGACGGCGCCTGTCAGCCACTCGAAAGCGACGGGTTCCCATGTGAACGAGCGGCCGTCCAGTAGGTCTCGCTTGTCGACGCGGGAACCCATCGCTCTGATAGGCTGATGGGCGCCGTCCGTCGTTCGACCATATTTAGAAAGGTTCGGTAGCGCCATTGGTCGTTCTGCACCAAGGAGGACTGTGATGAGTGTTTTAAAATTAAATCGGCCGCCCATTATTGTAATTTCTGTTTTTATTTTTTTAGTATGCGTACAGCTCGTAATTTGAGTTATGATTATAAAAGGAGTATCTCAATACCCGCTTTAGTGTCCCTTTAAGTGAAAGCAGTGTATCGTGACAAGTAATCTACGTTTGCAAGAATGGCAGTTCTTTCAGCTTTCCCACACCTGCAGGAACAACTTTTTCAAGTTCGATCAAAAATGAACTCGATGCTTTCATTATATCCCTTGTATGGAATAAATTATAATTTAAACATATAAAACTGATTTCTCGCAATACTTAGAGAAAACAAAAGAAATATTCGTCTAATTCAAATTGTATTGCGTCATATGACCTCGAGCCTTTTCTTCAACGGAACAACAAAGGCTCTTTGACTAGCTGTTCTAGAGTCAATATTTTAATAAGGAAAATATCGCACAGTTACGTAGCTGAAGCCAAAGAAAACTTTAAAATTAATTGTCTGTGCATACGTTTTTACATTCGGAGTTGAGTCTACCCTAATAGCCAGCTAAAATTTCCGTTGCAGATGATCAATTTCGTCCAATAGATGCTAATTTTGGGTCGCTTACCCCAAAAGTTACATCTATGATACGAAATTGTTTCAACCATGTTACTCTTTTTATACGTTCAACAAGGTCACTAATAATCACGAGAAAGTGGGTATTTTAATGTCTTGAGTTTATTCTAAAATGGAGAGGGAAAATAAGGTGTCGGAATAAGACGTTTTTTCACAATGATTTGAAATTAGTTACACTGTTTCCATCTCTAATACATTCGACGCTTCTACTGAAAAAACCTAAATGTAAACTTACTTCCACATCGTCGGTTACATTCATAGAACGATCGAAAGGCATTTCCTTTCCCGTTTGGGCACTGGTTTTTTTTCATTTCTTGACATGTAAGTGAGGCATAATTAAACCAATACCACTTGGCGTCTTTGGGTTTACGTGTGCACCCGGTGACAATCCCCTCTGCGCAAGGACCAGCATCTGAAACTTAATATAAATTTCGTCAGCACCCCAAACAAAAAGGTCAATTAGCTTTGGGTGTTAAGAAAGCTGCAATAGGAGTGGGTTGATATACAGTTGATTTCAAGTATATAAAACAAGCCAGATAGTTTAAGGAATCTGTAAATGCTCGAAATGTTTCAGTTCAAAAATATAACCCAAGCAGATAATTACAACAATACAATTCTCGAATACCACTATAGGCTTGATAACAAAGCGTGATTCATGACATTTTTTGACCCTGTAAATTTTTGTTCTGGTAGAGGCGTCACTACTGTTGTTTTGAAATAGAAGATGTTGAAGTTGAAATTGAAATAAAAATAAAAGGAACCTCCTTTTAACCTATAATTATGATAGTTGAAATTCCTCAATGGAATGCTCTTTGTAAATTTTACAATTATTTTGGTTCTTGTGTTTACAGTTACTTGAAGTATCTGTCATCGTGTTCCGTCCATCGTTCATTCCGCATTCTTTCTTCTGGGAGTCACCCACAGCATTGTTGCTACTGTCTGATGACCTCTGTGTTTCTGGCATTGCTTTGAGACACCCTGTGCGAGCAATGAACTACACACCAACGTCTTTCATTTGAGCTTCCTGACAAATGCTCTTTAACACATTTTGTCTTCTGAGAGAGTGCCGTGATATTAAAAAAAAAAGTTGGTAAAATAAAGATTGGGGTGCCATTCGTTCAAACTACTTTAGAGTATTCGGAACACTTGAGGAGGCAAAGCCACCTAGCGACAAAGACGTGATGGATATACACGGGGAGCTACCGCCTCTCGAAGTGTGGAGTAGAAACTTTCGCAACCTGGCGGTTAATATGTGAAACAGAGAAATGGAAGGAGCATGCTCATGGGTTGCAGTCGCGAATAAATAACCCCTGTTTAAGTATATGTGCCTCAAGTGCGTCATTAGATATTTAAGTTAACTTCATTTTATTTTCTTTCAGTTGGACATGCCTAAGCCTTGTAGATATTATAAAAGAGATTACTTTTATATTACAAGTCTTTACAAATGCGACGCTCTCTTACATGAATGATCCCAGACACGCGTCGATTTTTCTATATGTACACACTTGCATAGGCTGCAATCTACCACCCAGGTTTACTGATGGCCACAGTTACTGCAACGAGCAGTGTATGATCTGAGTGTCTGCCTATGTAATAATTCGAACATCGCTTAAAATTCATATGGATGAGACAAAATAAAGTACGAAACACAGCCTACATCACATACATAAGTTGCAAATGGTAGAATACTTTTATATCCCTGGCAGCTGTTGTGGGTGGACAGTGCTCCACTTACTTTTACACACTCGTTCGCACTCTTTAGATGAGTCAAATATGTTCTTGCAAGACTCAATAGCACCATTCCATTGAATTTGGACACACCTCCCAAAATCAGCTAAGTATTTCCACTTTTGAGAGGGTGCACCTTCCTTGGGCTTTTCTGGAGGCTTTTCAAAGCAAAAACTTGGCACTTCACCTAGGATACCAAAACATATATAATTAATTTTAACCAAATAAAAAAATATATGTGATCAGATGATTTGTTGTTTAAATGCAAAATAATTTGTACAAAATGACATGTAGCTATAGAAAGGTGAATGATAGCATTGGCATGAACTTACCTGGGGTTCAAATAGCTTGGTGACAAAGCCAGATGCGTCTGATATACAACACTGTACCACTTAAGGTATTTCGATATCAAAGATGCAGTGCTTTCTGAGGCAATATTTTTATTTCTTATTCATATCTACAAAGGCAGTATTATGAAGAACCGAAATACGTTTGTGACCTTCGTAACGGTATTAAACAGAAACATTATCTTCCGGATCATTTTGTGGGGCTCAAAGTTTGGCTTGATTTATTTACAAATATTTATCCGTACTGCACAAAACATGCACTTTTGCCAGGCGCCTTACGCTTGATGTACTTGTTTCTCTGAAACTAGACGGTAAAACGTTTCCAATAAATGCTTCTTTGTGTAGATGAAAGAACCGAATGCATACTGGAGAGAAAAACACCTGGAGGCAATGAACATATTTTTTATCTCTTGGGACATCTTTTAGTAAAAGTGTAAAAGCCCCCCTCCCCCTTTCCCTCCCCCATTCCTGCCAAAAACAAAATATGAAGATGATATAGTTGGTCGATTCTCGACGAGTCGGCAACCTTGAAGCACTTTTAAAATCTAGGGTGTGCGAATATTGAAATTTTCGAATACGAATCGAATACGAATAAGACAAAAAACGGGCTTCGAATATCGAATCGAATATCGAATATGTGTCTAGTAATGAAAAATTGCAAAACAAGAGGTAACTGCAGGTTTTATTGCCATTTTAATATAAATCAATGCAACTGCATTTTACTGGGCTGCAGCAGGCTAAAGTACTTCTAGTAATGCACTCATTACAAATTATCGTGTAGGAAAATTAACTGCTCAACGTGTTCAGAAAATAAGCGCTCCCTACGCGCCGTGACAACATTTCCGCCAGGAGAAAGACCCTTTCACTCGGGAAACTTGCGAAATTTCACTAAAGTTTGAGGAAGTTCGATGAACAGTGTTGCCCGGCTGCTACACAAATATTTCGAATTTTAGGAAACAAATAATTTTGAAGGTAGTTTATTTTTTATTTTATAGAATGGTTACGAAGGTTTATACAGTATAAAAGCGAAAATATGCGCTTTTAACGCTTTCATTAGTTATTAATGTGAACCAGTGATGCCAATAAACCCAACAAATATTGCACTTTTCCTCCGCTTAATAGAATCAACTAGTTTTTTTTTTTAATTTTCGTGCATGCACACAAAGTTGAACTTCAGTCGAACCTTTGTCGAACATCATGTTGAAAGTTCGAAAAAGTCGAACTTGGTCGAACTCAAACCTGGGAAGGTTCGCGACATCCCTAGTTTTGACTGCGTGGGAGTGGCAGGAGTTTTTGTCGATGGCAATGCAACGTTCTGCTCGCACCCAGCTTTTTCTTTTTTTAATTTTTAAACATTTATATTAGCTAACACTCTCGAGATTTATTTTATATTTATATTTCACTCTCGAGTTTTTTTTATTGTATCAATTTATAGAACGCGCAATTACATCACATACTGCTATAAAAGTGACACAACAAAGGGCTTGGTGAAAAAGAAACCGAAACTGATCTTGTCTTGCTGCCATCAGACAGATAGAAACGGAGCAGACCGATAGCGCACGCATCATACGCCTTCCTCAGTGAATAAACATATTCATAGGGAATGCGTGGCAGGCAGATTATTCGTTACTTGCTCGAATATTCGCAGTTTGTGCGAATATTCGCCATTTTTCCCGAATATTCGGCTTTGGCCGAATATTCGGGAACTTCCGAATATGCAATTTTCGAATCGAATACGTTTCGAATAAGGAAAATATTCGATTCGTATTCGAAATTTCGAATATTTGCCACCCTAGTAAAATCCCTTTCTATGGTCCTGTCTGAAAGCTCTGACTCATATACTTTTTTTACTCTGGTGTGTGTCTGTTGCCTCTCAGTACACTGCATTCGCATTATATCTCTTATTTTTATGTCTAACGTGATAATATTTGCAAGGAAAATATTTGTGGCCGAGAGTGCCAACATAAGGTATATCGAAAGAAGAGTATTCACTGCTCTCGCTGCAGACCGCAGGACTTTGATATCCGTCTCTATCTGTTTCCCTCATAATGAGCATCGTACCAGAGGCAAGAGCATCTATCGGTGTCGTCTTCGAAATCTCCAACGCTTACCTTTATTTTGCTGCGTTTAGAGTTCATATTTGTGCGGCGACGATGATTATATAATTGTCAGGTTCATTGCCCCGGAGCACTTTCAATAACCAAGTATGAAATGCTTTGAACTGAGCCAACTTTTCCTATAAATATACATGTATGTTCGTCAATCTGAGCTGAGCTTAGAAAACATTGACATCACGCGACACTACGACCTCATGTCGTGACCACGCGGCATGACGTCAGATCGTGGAGCACAGTGCCACTGAGTAAAGTCGTAGGGTCATGTGACGTCAAGTCACGTGGCAGAGTGACGCACGAGGGTATGAACTTGGGCGAGTTGGTTTTACATTGTAGATAATTACAAGCGCTAAAGAACACGAGGGACAAGTAGAAGAACGGCGTGCACCGAAGAGTGACGCTTGGCATGATGTCGCGTCAAGTCAGGTTGCATGATGTCCGTGGGTTGGGGACGAAAATGGAAAGTGTTTTGGTTATGGCTTTTATTTCCGCTATGTAATATATATATATATATGTGTGTGTGTGTGTATAAGTCAAAGATGCTACTGTCGGAGTTACTGATTCGAAGTTTACTACATGACGTTTCGGGGCGGGGACGGCCCTTCATCAGGCAAGCTACTGTAGATAAATACAAGCGCTAAAGAACACGAGGGACAGAAGAACGGTGTGTACCGTAGAGGGACGCTTGGCATGATGTCGCGTGAAGTCAGGTTACATGATGTCCGTGGGTTAAGGACGAAAATTGGAAGTATTTCAGTTATGGCTTTCATTCTCATATGTAAAATGTATATATATATATATATATATACGAAGGTATCTATTATTTAAAACAAATGAGGTGATATAATGCCGGATATGAAACGCAGACATGCGTGGAATACCCAAAACTATACTAGTCACAATTTTTGTTTTCTATGAGTGGGTTCGGATATTTATGTCATCTCTTTCCCTCGGTTTCTCAGATGTCATTGTGAGCTGCTAACCAGCCAGGTGTTCTTAAACTAGTGTGTTCTAACTGGATATCGCGCTGTTAAACCATGTACACTGTCCCGAACTTACGCGGGATTGATTGTGGTCATCAGAGATGTATTAAGAACAACGTATGATAAAGCACAGACCTTAAGCAGGGACAGCCGTACATTAGTTAATGTAATAGCAAAAGTAACGAAATAGTTATTGAACAAATACGCTTGAAGTTAAATAAGCAATTAAAATCAAATTTAACTCTTACAGCAGGACAAAATTTACGAACATTTATGTACATCGTAGTGATTACATGGTTTGCTATTTGAGCAATGTAGCTGGACAGGTCAACGCCAACTAGAAAACAAAGTTATTGCATTATTTCACATTCAATGCACCTTCTACTTGCTTCAAGTGAAAAACAAGTTCCAGCTAGACTAGGCTAGGTGAGGAGGGGGCGTGTACCTGTAATCTAATGTTGGAGCGCTTTCCCATACAGCTCGCTGAGAGGCCTAGAAGACGTATTTAAGCAATCTTTTCGATATTCTCGAGCGACTGGTAGGCAAGGTTACCAATACAACAGTAAATTATTTTAAGGCTGGAGCAGGAAAGTCTTAGGTCTTCTTCTGCGGTATTGGATGTTTTGGTGAGTTTTTTTTTTAAAGAGAACTAAACGCGCCGTTTTATTTCGGGTCTCTCGTGCCAGATGGTCAGAAACATTTGATCTCTCCAACCACCGCTGGCGGCTGTAAAGACGTGGCTTGGGCAACAAAATGATCATTTTGTTAAAAGAAAAAGGTCTAGGAAACAACAGGAAAGCAACATGTTTTTCGAAGTGCGCGGCATAGGCCCATACCACCTAGGAGACAAGGCCTGGGTGCATTGCGTCATAATCTGGGATGGGGGCGTACGCCCTGCAGAACTCCTGGATTCGCCCGGGTGTGTTTTTTCGTACAGTTGCCGCTGGATTGCACACTCATTTGCTTTCCATCGCCTGGCCTGCCGGTAGCAGTCCTACAGCTACACCTGCTTCAGATCTACAACCGGCATGACGCAGAGCATCTCAACGCCTATCAACTATCGGAGCGCCGCTATCGCTGACTACGTGACAGCAACAACGCAATCAAGATACCCATAGTACTTCGGCACCCTATAAAGGAACTGCAGTGAGGGCGGCCACTGTGTGGGCATGGGAGCGCAAACCCGGCAGAACTTCCGTACCCCGGGATATGTTTGTTTTCGTACAGGTATGTAAACGGTGCCCTTTACGCAAAGCGAAGTATCAATGATTACTTTCTTGTTCTTTCTTGGCGCAAGGGTTCTCTTTGATGCTGTTCGCAACTGTGCGAGTGTAGTATACTCTACTCGCCACCATCGGGTTACATTGAGTCCAACCCAGGGTCTATGACCGATCAGCAAGTAGAGCAACTTGCTGCAGTGAACACACTTGTTATGTCGCCTGATGCTAGGTCTTCAAGACTTGAGGAGCGGCAGGTTGCTCTCGAACTGGTGTCAAAACTGTTATGGGTAAACAAGTACTTCTAGATAACACTATCGCTTCCCTCGATAGAAGAGAGCTTACTACTGAATGCGAGCTTTCATCCGTTATTTAAATAAAAAAAGAGGTCACCGATTCAAGCAGGGTCGTTGTTGACTATGGCAGCCACTACGACTTTCTTTGGTGTCTCGTCTGATGACGCTGAAAATAACTCACAGTGGTGTAAACGCATACTTATAGTTTACCAGATACTTGTTGAAAACCTGGTTAGAATCGGAGCGTAAGATTGTTAGTCGTGTTAATGAACATCTCAGCATTTGATGACTCCCGCATTGAGTACGCCCATGGCCTTGCCTAATGCGGGAGCAACCAGCCGCTCCCATGGGCGCGCTCATCGAATACCTATCCTGTGCAAATAGGATAGTTACGTTCTATACAAATAAGACTAGGTCGGCTATTGTCATGTTTTCATCATTTAAAAAAAGGTGGTATGTAATGGCGCAAACATGAAAACAAAACACAAGTGTATCCGCATACATTGTATATTTCATATACTCACTTCTGCACACTTCATTGCACTCAGCTTCGGTCGAGAATCTATTTTCGTCACGAGTTACATCAGTTCCAAACTTATATAAGGAGCATTTTCCGGAAGTGACATCATAGTACCATCCTAAGGTCAACTTTCCGTGACCGTCTCTCGGTTTGAGAAAACACACGTCTTTGTTACGCCAACGTGGGCAATCGGAGGAACCTGAAACAAGTAGGGCATTTTGTACTTAATGTAAGTTCGTAATCTTGAGGCTTTAATAAAGTTTAAATAGAAGAAAAAAACACAGTCAAGCTGATGAATCACTCTCCATACCATCAACCCGTGTCAAGGCAAGAAGAAAAAAACAACGGACGTACATACAACACACCTCAAGACGGTGTGTGTGTGTGTTCCGTTATTTTTATTTTTGCGTGCCTGGCGGCTGAATAAAGTTTCGTTTTTGTGGCATGCGTGTACAACTGGCAACGGCAAGATTTTACGCCCGTGGGAGCAGCGGTATATTGTTTTCTAGTTTCGACCACTTCTTGCCGACTCGCTTTGCAGTGCCAGGCTGCAATGCAGACTGCTAATTTCCCCCATTATAGGAAGGCTTACATGAGGAGCGGTATACAATCTCGGGTTCACCTTTTACATGGATCACGTCTGACATCAACATCATCGGTAATAACGATTCTCAAAGTCAACATTTATCTTTCAAAGGAAGGTTTCTGACAGCTGGTCCCTAGCCATGTAGGGTGTGCATACTAACGGCATAATAAAAGCCTTTTTTCTGACCCTTATTTTTCGTGGTATTTTAAATATATGATATCACACTATAATTCACAAACAACGAAAGTACGGGAGGATGTCTTCAATAAAAAGCACCATCTATTTACATCTGTATTCAGCGTAACATATAAAAGAAGTTATTCGAGGTACCGGTGGGCTTCGAACTGCAGCAACGCGGGTTGTTGGGCAAACTGGAAACACTCAAGAAAAAACGCTTATCTTCAAAGTACAAAGTACATCTACTTTTATGCGTATTAATTTTTTTTTTCAATGCGGAATATGCAGTAGGTATTGTTAACAGTCTACACTTGAGAAGCGCCTTAATTAACACTATATAAAGCTTATATACTCTGCGATAAGTACAAGCCGTGATGTTATAAAATTTGTTTACCTTTCGCGGCAAGAGCGAGGATCAGTGCGATCTTGAGCAGCATACTGCAAAGTCTGCAGGATCGTCAAAAGTAAAGCCTTTATATAATGTTTGAAAAACGACAGTGTCTATAGAATTTGTATTTCCTGTATATGACGCATATCAGGACGCAAAAAAGACAAGGACCAAAGAAATAAACGTTCCAACCACATGTCAATGGAAAGAGGAAATACACGGTTTCGGTACTTTCGCAGCGGCTGATTACGTAACACAATTTCCGTGTTCCGGATATTTTTTCACGAATATTTTATATTGTTCTTTATTTTAGCGTTTTCAACATCGTCGAAATTATTTCCACTGATACACGGACTATAATCATTTTCCGAATGAAAAAAGCAACACCAAAAACGAATAAAACACACTACAACATTTCCTTCAAATATAGAATAAAAGCTGTCACTAAATTTCCGGCAGTCCTAAAAAAACTTGAGAAATAAATTACTGTAAATATTATGATAGAAATGTTATTATTATATATACCTATATACCACGTGTTTCAGCGAAGACTGATATAAAATTTCTAAAATTAGCGTATTCTAATTAAACGGATACTTTTCTTTGGGACTGCATAAGCGCGGGGTGGCAGACGTCAGAAAATGCGCGATACTTACTAATTAGCTTTCTAAACATTTAAAAACGGCTAATTAACTTTTAATTTGTAAAGAAGAACATATGGTTTCAATTAGAAACTTGTGAGCGTCATGGAAAACCACTAAATCATTAGGTTTCATAAACACTTTGAGCGCGCCAGAAGCGTAGTAGTGCCTTAAATTTACAACTCGTGAAGCAGGTACAAGGTTAGAGGGGCGATAAGGCACCCGCGAAATTTTTCCTTCTCTGCCCAGAGCTCTAGCCTTGTACCTGATGCGTGAGTGGTAATTTTACCGCGCTACTACACTTCCCATATGGTCAAAGTCTTTATGGAAATTACTGATTTCGTAGTATTGCCACGCGCGTCGCCAATCGAACGCGTGCGTGCCCGAATGGTTACCGCGCTTCACAGTCGCGCGGAAAGTCTAGGTTCAATTCCAGTCAGCGGAATGTTCTCTTATTTATTCTTTCAACTTGGCGTTCGCGTATGTTTCGGAACATTCTTGTCTGATCGAGTTCCGAATGAACTACGTGGCGTAAGTTCTACGCCGAATGTTCCAGAAGCCCATGCGGGTACATAAGGGACTCCGCGTGGCGAGCGAAGTCAGTCTCGCCACAGCATTCAATCATGCTGTTACGCCGACATCGGCGCCCGCGATGTCATGTTGTTGTCCTCTGCTTCTTTTTTGTTTTGGGCACAAGTTCGCCTCATGAAACGTTTCAGTTTCTTCAGTTAATCTTTGTTTCGTCACCTCAATATTCGAGACATTTCAGGCGGAGGTGCGGGTAACGCATGTCCCTGCAGCGTACTCCTCCAACGGCGCGCAAGTGCGAGACCGACGCCAAGCCCACGAAGATTCAACGACGGCACTACCAAGACCACATTAAGTCGTCGCACCCAAGGCCTACGAACGGAATTCGAATTTTCGCCATCCAAGACCAAGCAGCCAACAAAGCCGATGACGGGCATCCAGTCGTCGCCGACATCGCCCGCCGCCGCCGTCGTAAACGCGCCCGTCGCACCCCGTACTCCGACACCTTTTATGGGAAGGTCCAGGAGGACATTGAGGATCGGCTGCAACACTATGAACATGTAGGCCGCCACAATGAATGGACGATTCAGCAGTGCCTCCACAAACTCTATTCTCGCTTTAAGGCCAAGCGAGGCACTGGTTTGAAAACCATGAAGCCTCCTTCACTACATGGGAGCCCTGCGCCGCCAAATTGAAGTGGACGTTCATCAACCACCACCGTCGGCAGCGAGCAGAGGAGCTCCTCGAAAGGAGTGCAAGGCCCCAATGAAGCCGTGACCAGCTTTGTTGAAGTTGTCCTGCGTCTAAGTTCCAGAGCCGATCAGGAGGCCGCCGAAGAAAAGAGACTTTGCGTCCTCATGCGTGGCGTGAAGGTTGACATTTTCGGACACCTAGCTCGCAATCCCCTGACCACAGTCAACGCTTTTGTGAGTGAAGTGATCAACATCGAGCGCGCACTGACGGCCCGAGCAAGCCACTTCCACCGACTCACCGGCGTGCCTACTCCTCCAGCCGTTGCAGCTTCCCTACTGGACCTGAACACCAGCGATGTCGACAGCCATCGGGAGATCGTCCGGGATATCGCACGGGAAGAGCTTCCCAAGATCCTTCCCCGACGTGAAGTACCAGCGTCGCAGTACCTGCGAGTGTGGTGCCGTCATCGACCTCGGAGCAACCGGCTGACGCTACAAAAACCTGTTTCCCCAATGGAGGAGCCCAAAGCGACGTTATCCGCCGTCCGGAGACCTCGAAGCCACGTGAAGTTACCGCCGCGGTTGAGTGTTTTCGTCCCCGTCGGAATCACCATAGCTTTCTGCGGCGAAGTTCTGCTCGAGGGAAGCCTCCAGTTGCTTCTAGGATGAAGACTCAGGCGTCGCAAAAGGAGTAGCTGAACTTCAGGATGGGCGCACTGGGGTCCTCGTGACAAACCTTTGACAAAACACGGAACACCTCACTAAAGGCGTAGCTGTGGGCCACGTCGAGATACTCCAAAACTCCGCCGAAGTCGCCGCGAATGCTGAAGAATCATCGCCACCTCAGCAAGACTGTACGTCCCCAGCGCAGCTCGACATTGACCCGAATCTTCCGGGCCCCAGACGACGGCAGCTGTGTGACCTCCTCGGCGAATACAGCGACTGCTTCACGACGTCGTCGAAGTTCCGCCAAACCACCGCTGCGAAGCATCGCATTGTTACCGAGTACGTCGCGCATCCTCGCATCAATCGCCATACCCTTGTGCATCGATCGCCATACCGAGTCTTCGTCAAAGAAAGGGAGGCCATCAAGGAGAAAGTGCAGGAAATGCTGAACGAAGACATAATCCAGCCTTCAAGCAGTCCGTGTGCATCTCCAGTCGTACTGGTTAAGAACAGGGACGGAACGCTTGGGTTGTGTGTGGACTACAGGCAGCTGAACCCGGTGACGAAGGAAGACGTCTACTCACTCCCCTGCATAGATGACAAGCTAGACCGGCTGCGCCACTCTCGATATTTTTTATCGATTGACCTGAAGAGCGGCTACGGGCAGATCGAAGTTGATGCTCGGGGCCGAGCAAAGATAGCCTTAATCACGCCGGATGGACTGTAGGAGTTCAAGGTGATGCCCTTGACTATGCACGGCACCAGCAACGTTCCAGCGTGTCCTGGATGCCGTACTGGCAGGACTTAAATGAGCTGCCTCGTCTCAGCTCGAGGACGTCGTTGTGTTTTCCGGCGACTTCGACGAGCAGTTGCGACGATTTCAAGCTGTTCTCCAAGCCATTACGGACCGCCGGCCTCACCCTCAAGCCTTCAAAGTGCCGGTTCGCCTACGACGAACGGATGTTCCAGGATCACGTGGTTAATAACGAAGGTGCTTGCCCAGACCCAGAGAAGACTCGTGCCGTCGCAACATTTCCAGCGCCGACACACAAGAAGGCCGTGGAAGGTTCCTTGGATTATCTGCCTACTACCAGCACTTCGTTCGGGATTTCGCAATGATTTCCGCACCGCTCACAAACTTTACGAAGGACGAAGGACGCCAAGAATTTCGAACGGGCCGAGGAGCAGCAGCAGGCATTCGACGAGCTGAAGCGACAACTCCAGACTCCTCCGGTTCTTGGACATTTCGATCAGGATGCGGAAACCGAGATTCACAAGAACGCAAGTAACGGAGGACTTGGCGCGGCACTGGTTGAAGTGCTCGAAAGCACCGAGCGAGTCATCGCCAACGCAAATCGGGCACTGTCAATGGCGAAGAAAAATTACTTTACGACTGAGAAAGAATGCGTTGCGGTCCTCTGGGTAATCACGAAGTTTCGTCCGTACTTGTATGGGAGCCTGTTTCGCGTAATCACGGACCACCACTCGCTCTGCTGGCTTGCGAACCTGAAGGACTCGTTTGAACACCTCGCTCCATGGAGTCTCTGACTTGAAGAGTTTAACATGGCTGTGGTCTACAGGTCAGGCTGCAAGCACAGTGACGCCAACTGCATCTCTAGAGCTCACTGAAACACCTTCCCGCAGCAGCGACGACGATGACGAGTGCTTAATTCCTAGGGGCAGTGAACACCGACGACATGGCACGACGTTAATGAGACAACATGAGCTGCGCCCACTTATGGAGCACCTGGGAGGGCCCGAGACTACCATGTCACGTGTTTTCGCACGAGCTCTGCCGAACTTCGCCATTCCACAAGGTGTACTCTACAAAAAGAACTTCGCGGGCAACAACTCGCCGTGACTGCTGGTAGTCCCGACCAACCTTCGAGAGGAGATCTTTCGTGCCTGCCACGACGACCCGACATCCGGACTCCTTGGCTACAGCCGGGCACTGGCCCGTATTCGTGAAAAGTAGTACTGGTTCATGCTTCCCAATACCATCCAAATATACACACAATCATGCCACGAGTGCCAGCAATGCAAGAAACCTCCGACGAAGCCGGGCGGTCTCGTGCAGCCGATTCCTCCACCAACAGCACCCATCCAGCAGATTTTAATGGGTCTACTTTGTCATTTTCCTCCGTCGACGTTCGAAAACCGCTGGATAGTTGTCGCCACAGATCATCTTGCGCGGTACGCCCTCACAAAAGTCGTTCCTTCAGGGACTGCTGTGGAAGTCGCCAAGTTTTTCATCGAGTCCATCGTCCTCCGGCACGGTGCTCCCAAAGTTCTGATCTCAGACCGTGGATCATTGTTCATGGCACATCTGATGCAAGAAATCCTCGTCTCAGCCACTCGAGCCATCGTCGCACCACGGCGTACCACCCGCAGAAGAACGGGCTGACGGAGGGACTCAACAAGACCATCGCCGACATTGTCATCGGGAGGTCCTTCTATTTATTCAGTTTCACTATGTGACAGCGTTCTAGGATGTTGCGTTAAACCAGTACTCCTTAAACTATAAGCGGATTGTCCTCTGCCTCATAGAAGTTCTTATATTCGTATCAAACGGTGACTTCAATGTCCTTTTACACTAAATTGCCTTTCTGCTAAGGGCTGTTTACCTAAAAGAGACGCTACCACATGACTGACAAAATGCCATTTACCAGTGTTGTTTTCTATTACTGCGCTCACTACTAAGCAATGAAGCCGAAACTAACAATAATATCATGCCTTTTTTAGCTCCCAAATGCTAATTGTAACTTTATTTGTAGCCATAATGTTTAGTGCATAATACAGGTCTTCTAAATAAGATTTTTTTTTGTTAAAATAAAATTGGTCTTTTATTATTGGAAGAAACTTTTATTACCTGTGGCAACCGCAAAAGAAATTAAAAGTAAATTGGGGTGTGTGTATTTTTATACAGCCTAGACGTAATCTGCCTCACACGGGCGACCTGTCTCCCAGCTGTAGATGATAAATTTATACAGTACAGTTCAACCTGCTAGCCTGAGGTATTTTGAAGTGCATCACGCAGTAGTGATACACGACCGCACGCCGGTACAATGCTCATCCAGATCGAAATGGGCAGGGGTGGGGATGGAACCGTTGGATTGAACCTCTGCAGCACAAGCTTTCACTCCACGGGCCCCGAGCTGGTGTGCGCTAGTCCACTCAGCCACCGATCTCCCCTGATCTGGCAACCGCACTGCAGCTTCCGCCTGCTGTTTTGACTCGTTCCTGTGGCTCGTGACTTTTCTTCGATCCTATTCCTAGGTCGTTTCTGAATTTGCTGGTACCTGGTCGTTTTACATTTGTGCAGATCGAACAATCCACGATGGACGTTTCTTGTCTCGAAGCAATGTGCCTCATGCAGGCGCGATTGCGAAGTTCCTTGGGATGGAGGTGAAGTTCAATTTTTTACAAGCGAAAGCGAAATTGTGCAGATGGCGCCCCTTGCCAATAGACATTCGTTCTAAAAGCCACTAAAATAAAAATAAAAAATTGGAAAGGCTCAAATCGCAACACATCTTTTTTTTTTTCTTTCTAGAACGCAAAATGTTGTGTGCACAATATTCACGACGCTTGGCGCTATTAAGGTGGAGTTCACCGCTGACTCTAGGCCCCACCTAGAGTCACTAAATCTTCCCACTCCCAGAGTACCGAATCCCACTCAGTCCGCTTACCGGAAGTCAATCACCGAAGAATCTAGTTCTGATTGGCTGGTTTAACCTGTGGTGAATGTTATCAGTCGTACATTTAGAAAATTGGCCCAAGACAACAACAGAAATTTTATAAAACGTTTCGCGTTACCGCAGCTACGGTGGGCATAGAGTTATTATAATGTACGCTATAGGTACAACTGGAGCTAGTGTGCTGTCGCAAATTGAAGCAGACAGCAACCTGTGGACAATTTTCTTCTGGTTCTTGCATTTCTATAGGAAAATGTTAGGGCATTTTTTCTTTTTAAAGTCGGGCAGACGAAATAATTGGCCAGCTACGACATTTTTTTTTTAATTCATTGCATGAAAGACGTTGTTAAAACGGCTTCGTACATGTATTTTTGCGCATCGTCAGAAACTTTTAGCGCGAATACGACGTCGGCGCTTTTCAGCATAACGGATATACATGCCAAACGAACAAAGTGCATCTGGAAACCAAGAGAGACGGCAAAAACTACGCAGTAACACTGAATCAGTAACTACCCTTGCATGTACGATAAGAATAAATTGCAGGCTACGTAATATATTCCCATTTTAAGTAAACAAGTACTGCTTATTGCGATGATCCTTGTTCTGCGTACTGCGATGATCCTTGTTCTACATTGAAAAAATCACCCACACGGTCAATATATCGGAAAACAAGTGCCCGATAAAAGCTGCTTGCCAGAGAAAACATTGCAAAGAGACACATTTCATAGCCCACGTACTTTATTCTTTACGTTTTCAATGTTTTTATCGCTCATAACAATGCACGACGGGGTCACTTTCATAAAGGTCCAGGACTGGCATATGAGAAACATATAAGCATTATCGGAATGTTGGCGAAACTTGAACACATTCTATATTCATTTCGATGGTAATGTTTTCACGAAATTATCTTTTGTTTTGGCACATCTTCTGCGGAACACATGTTTGCGACTGAATTGAAGCGAAGATAAACATCGTTCACTGATGAAGAAAAATGCGCTAACTAAAGCAATTACACTTTTACAATGTTAGTCAAAGTACATACTATTCGGTACGACCGCAACTAAGGTGTTTCGTGTTATTTTCCGGCGAAGAGACAAAATGCACACGCATTTTCCCACAGAAAGGCACAGGAGAACCGCAGAAGTAGGCAGGTTGCTGTCTGCTTCAATTTGCCGGCCTGGAGTCGCATAGACGTTAGCGCCAGTTGAACCTCTAGCGTACCTTAGAGAGTTTTCGTGAGACCGCCCCCCCCCCCCTCCTCGTTTGCTAAGCCCCCCGCAACGAAGAAGCCGTTACTACGCCTGCGCGCCGATGGCCTTGACTGTAGAGTTACGGGAATCGTAGCGGGATGCGAGAGCGTTGCGGAACTGCGAAAACAATCTACGAAAACCCCTGTTATAATAACTCTATGACGAGCGGGTACGCACGGGGGGGAGCTCTGGGCATCGCTGAGTTAAGACCGAGCGGACGATGCGTAAATTTTCTTTAGATTTTTTATGTCAAGTAGCCGTAAAATCTGGTTCGCCCAAAATTACTGTAAGAAATGCCTGCGCATCTACTTACCAGAAACACTCAAAGAGCCAATCTCGGATCTGACGAATCAGCTCAGCGAATGATGGAAAAGTCTTTAGACCTAAAATGAAGTGTGAGCTGTGGCATTACGCAATGCAAACGTCATGCTTGCACTGCGTGATGCGACAGCGCAGAATTCTGTTTTAGGTTAAATCATTTCCGCCTCATCATTCGTTGAGCCTGATTTTGTTGATCGCAGAGATTGCCTCTTCGAGTTTTTTGTGGGTAATGAAACGCGAACATTTCTTAGAGTGATGATTGCCAGTTCGTTTGCTCGCTCTGGTTGCGCTGGTAATGCGTTTCAACCTCTACGCCTCAGACGCTAAGCTTAACACTCGACTTCGATTTGTTTCGAGACGAGAGAGAGAGAGAGAGAGACGAGACTGCGAGGAGACACACGTCACTCACCGCTCGGAACGGAAAATAACTTAAATGAAAACAAACCAGTGTCACCACAGGCCAGCAGAAACGTGGACTGAAGAGCTCACACGGCTCTGGCTCACACGAGAACGAGACACTACACTGTATACGCGCTTCGCTTCGACTGCACAGGGCAAGCCGTGCTGCGGATCGCGACACATGCTGCGCAGCGACTCGATTCCGAAGCGAGGCTTGGTGGCTTCGGTACTCTGGGAACATTCAGCTTGTGTTCCATATCTCACCCAAATGGATCAGGGTCTCACCTGGCGGGTCGTCACGTGACAGCAGAGTCAAAAAGTGCTGGACGCGGGTAGGTTTGGAACCCTTACCCTGGAGGAAGGTGGAAGGCCAAATTTTGGAACACGGCCCAGTGACTCTAGTCCCGGCCAGGCAGTGGCGACCCCCGTTAATATTGGATTGACTGACGCTCGACTAAACACGTTCGCAGGCCCAATATCTTCCTGGCTATGTTTCAAATCTTACCCAAATGGATCTGAGTTACTCCGGTGGATCGTATCACGTGATAGCACAGATTGAAAAATGCTGGACGCGGGTGGTTTTAGAACGCCAAGGGTACAACCCTACCCTGGGTAGATCGAGTAAATTTTGGAACACGGCCCCTGTGACAACGCCCAGTCTGTTTTAGACTAAGCTTCACCGCTACCCAGCAACATTCCCAAGACGTGGCCGTAGAAGTGGCCGTCCGCGTCCGCCATCGCTTGCGTCTATCTGCTATTCCGCCCCATCTAAATCGGAATGGCAAGAGCGCGACCATTAAATGGCCTTTAAGGGTTTCATCCTGCAGGAACACGGTCTAACCATAGGCGCCGTCAGCGTCAGTCGACGTGGGGTGAAAAGCTACCAAAAGAACTAAAACGATATCAACAAAATAAAGTAGGCACTCCTACTTACAACGGGACATATAAAAATTTGGCAGCGGCCTTACTTTTTACTCTCGATATTGCATTAAAAGGCTGGGACAGAACTATTGTATCATTAATGTCATTTATTATCCTGGAAGGCGCTTACAAGCATTACACAAGGCAGCGGTATATATATATATATATATATATATATATATATATATACAAAACGTTTTGTAACAATTTAAACAATATGTTAATTTGTAAAGCGAAATGAAACGAAGCTACAAAGGCAGCAAAATTAATTGTGTTAGAATATCGCAACCATTTTGTTTAGTAGTATATTTCAATCGTTGATGGCCAGGGGAATGCATCAAATCTCGGTAATGTTCAATTGCTGTATGGGCGGTTGATGAAAAAAAACAGGCCGCGAATTGCAGGTGTAGTAACAGTGGCGGACAATCTGCACGCGGGGGTAAAAGCAGCGATTCTGAAGAGGCTCGTCGTTGCAAGCGATGGTAGCGGCAGTGGATAAGGATCGGAAATCTAAAAAAAGTGAGCACCACCTAGTCATGTGGCCGTTTTGACGTGCTCCTGCTTCTGCCACAGGCTTACCCAACTACCCGCTGGGCTCAAGCCGTTACGGCGTTACCGCCCTGTTGGCAGGCGACAGGCATGGGGTGGTCCGTTTGCAACTACTTGTTGAACGCGATTCCGGTGCATGCAGTCGTTCGCCAGTGAAGTCAGCTTCAGAGATCTCGGTAACTGCGGCAAGCTTGTTTTCTTTGCGACGTGGTTACCATTGATTCGAATTTTAACAGAGTCGAAAACGGGCGTGTGACTCAGCCTGCCTGGCAACTGGCTGAAACAAACATTGTCGAAGTACAGGGCGACGCTGGCGTTGGCAGGTGAGGCACCACTAAAACCCGAGGCAGATAAAAAGTATCGCGGTCGTCTTGCGGTTCCGTCGCGGGTTGCACCACTGGCAACGGCAATGCTGCTGGCAGCTGGCGTCGTGCTCGAGGAATTTGATCAAATCTCTTCAAGATGCGCAGGAAGCTACGCACAGGCGTGAGTTGACTTGAGATGTTCGTCGGACCAGGATACTCTTGTCGTCTTTTATTGTGCGGTTCGAGCAAAGAGTGTGCTCTCATTCAAGGATGGCGATCGGTCAGTTCTGCGTGCAGCACTTCTGATTGCAAATGGCCTCCTCGGTTCCGCCGAACTTACGCCTGTCGCCCTGCGATTTTTTTGCCGCAATTGCCGTGAAGTACATGAAGTATTGTGCTGCCATGACTGGAGGCCGGACAGGACTAACGTACACAAATATCTGGGATCATGTCCGTGTGTTTCCAGTATTTCTCTTTTCGCGGGATATATGACTCGTCTTCGCTGGTTCATTTGGCACATTCCATCGAGCGCACTCGATAAACAAAATCGCTTCGAACAAAAAGCAGAGGAGCAAAGGCTCTCATCGACCTGCATGCCAACAGACAAGCACGCGCGGTACGTGGGCGCGGCCGAATAACTATCAGCGGAATGCCTTCGTAGCGGTTGTCATCGAGGCGTCGGCCGGACACCACGAGGACGGCAGCGAGCGTGAAGCCGCTGGAGCGGAACAAGCGGAGGAGGTGGCCATCGCCCTGGCCATCGCCGGCGCAGACTGCCACACGGTGCTGGGTATGACTCGAGACAGGCGGTGCGAAACTTCACCAAAGGAAATCTGCTGGGAGGCCGAGAAGAGAATTGCAGAGCGGTCAAACTGCAAGACAGAAAAGTGAGAATCAAGTGGTTCCCGGCGCACGCTGACGCGTCGGAACTGCAATGACAACCCCAACGAGACGGGACACGCAGCGGCGCGGAGTGCTAACCAACCGCGCCCCGGCGACAGACCGTCCGACGTGGTTGGAACCTGGAGCAGAAACAATTGTAGCGAAAATAAGAAAACTGAAACAACGCTTCGGGGACAGTGATGTTCCATGCCACGTCCAAGATTTCCTTTCTTGGGTACAACAGATTTCCTATTTGAGGTACTTTTTCCTGCAAAATTTTGAAATATCCCCGCATATTTCCTTTCATTTTGTTACCTTTATTTTCGTATTAGCTGATTTCTTTGTGTCATGCAGGCCACTATGCGCACATTTTACGACAAAAGCTACACGAAATCGCATGTTTAAAGAGAAAAAATAGTTACTGCACTACCGAAAAACCCAGTATAACTTTTCGCTATGTGGATTACGGAACTGGGATTTCAGGTTTCAGAAACTATACCAGTTAGATTTCCAGTTTCATGAGTGAAAAAATATTCTGGCTTTTTAGTAGGGTGGTCAGTTTATGTTTTTATTAACAAAATAATATAACCTTTAGCAGTGTTCCGTAAAGTACGTCTATGAAGTACTTGGCGTAGAGTACAAAGCAAATGGGAGGTTATGTATTTCAAGTAAACATTGGGAGCAATTTACTTCAGGTAAAGTGCTATAAATATCACGTGCTTCCAAAGGTACAAATACTTCTTGACACAATCTTTCATGGTGGCAATCGAGGCTGAATTAGTTATTTTCCAAAACGGCGGCGAATGCTGGGTTAAGTCAATTGGCCATGGACTAGTCGTTTCAGTTTCGCTGACAAACTATTTACCACCATCAACCTATATGAAACTTATTTGCATCGGTCTTATAGCTGCCATTACTTCACTCAAGGAAATTTCCAAATGACATCTTGAAAAACGATAGCGTGTTTTTACATAACAATACACTTTTTCAATTGTGGAATTGTGGAGAATATATTTTGAAGTCGGAAGTTGGACCTTTGCTCGGACAGAACCAGAAAAAATTTGCTTTAAATAAAGTACAAGTACATACTCGGAGAATGCCCTTCAAGTTAAGTACAAGTTTTCTAAAACCTACTTGAAAAAGAGTCTTTCCGACACCTTTTTCCTGCACCCCAACTTCCTTTCTCTTCTTAAAACTTTTGGACCACTCGACTTTTTGTGTTTAGTTCCCTCTAGAGGTTTTCCCCGAATTCCCTCGTTAATCTTTAAAATTCCCTGCAAACGTGTTAAACATTCCCATTGCCCTTTTCACCAAAACTGACACCGGAAGTTCTCTGAAAATGGAAAATTCCCTGCATGGAACATCACTGTTCGGGGAGGACCAGCGGACGGGCTTCGCTAGAATCGCTAGAATCACGTGCGCGTGCTCAGTGTGCTCAACTTGTACTCAACCGCCGCTGAAGTCATTCGGATATGTAAAAAGAGAAAGCAAATGCATCAGCGTGTTCAGAAAGCTGTGATTGCAGAAATTGGTTTCGATAATTAATACAATTAATTAAACAGGCTTCTGTATACTTGAAGTGTAGGCTAGCGAGAAAACGAAACTGATCAAAACGTGACGTGTAGCGACTATTCAAATTTATTTATAACCTGCAGTTCACTTTTTGCAGTGGATTACATTAGGAGATACGAGCGCTTTCCTGAGGGCAGTAGAGGAAAATATTATATACGGGTAAATCTTGCACAGTCTTTTCGTATTTATGCAAAATATGACAGTGGTCACCATCCTAGTCGGTCACAGAAAATACAGCAGTATATATAGCTGGTTGGTGTCGACTAGTAGTTGTGTAGGAAGGGAGAGGGGCAATGTCTCGTGGCGTACCTTGTGAGGTTTGTGAACGCGTCCATGTATAAAATTATATGGTGTCTGTATGTCTAGCGTATGTGTGATGTGTGAAGTGGAATATGTATGTCCGTGCATGCCTGGCGAGGCGCTCTAACCAGAAGACTGTTGGTTTTCTTTTTTTTTTAGTTTGAGCGCTGTCCGTGAGGTGGCGCGTGTCGCCAGACAATTCATGGAATCGCGCGTTTGTGCGTCTACTTATATGAGTGAAAAACATGGGGGCGTTCCATGGCTCCACGGAGCAGCCTACGGAGGGTTCGGTTTTCGGCCTCTCGTCCCCGTGGGGTCAGTCCCATAGCCAGTTAAATGGCTGTTCTGTGCGGTGAATAGCGCCAAGTGCATTCACAGACGCGGTGAGGATTACCAGGGACTTGAAAGTGAATAACGAATGCTAACAGGTGAGCAGGAGCGTTGAACGTTCGGAACCGACGCCCTTTGAATCGGTGATGCTTCGCCTGGCCGCTGTCAACCGAAAACGCCGGATCACTTGCGGCAAGCACAGCAAGCAGATGCTCAGTTCAATAAAGACATCATTCCATTTGTCGCTATATGATTCCTTCTTTGAATGTTTTCTGGCCGCGAAGTAAATGCAGCCGGCCGCGCGAAAGCAGTCGCGGGCAAACCCCCTCGAATACCCCCCTCTGACGTCGTCGCCCCTACTCGTAATAGGTACGGTGCCGGTGCTTCGAGGCGCGTTTTGGAGTGCTTTAGTGCGCTCGGAAGGCAGCGAGCGGGCGTACGGACTTGAGAATCGTATTTTAGAAAAAAGTAGTCCAGCTCGCTAGGCCTTACTCGTATTGCTCCACTGTCGCATTGCCAGCCGCCATGTTGCTTTTGGGGGTCGTCACTGTGACTACCAGTTGATTGCGTGCCGTGTGACTACCCATGAAGTCGTTACTATAATTAAGGGGGGGGTAGCGACTACCTCAAATGTGTGACGGCTTCTGACTACACCAAATGTAGTACCCTACGACCAGTGGCGTACGCCGGATTTCATTTCAGGGGGGGGGGGCGGACCAACGGGGGTAAAGGGGTACAAGATAAAAAAGAGAAAAGAAAGTCCAAGAGTAAATAAAAGCATTTTAATTTTTTCTAATAACCATGCATTCTTCTATTAAATAATTAAAATAAAGTTGTCATATTGGTTTTGGTATAATTGTGATACATAAAAATGGTGCCCCGAAAATTCCTCACCAGAAAGGCATTTGCTATTCACTTTTTGTATTTACAAGGCACGTCAACAGAAGGCACCAGAGTTAGCAGAAAACAAGAATCATAAAAACAACTATTTTATAAAGCACGACTCTAATGTACAAACGAAGCCTCCAGTCATCGAGGCTGATAAAGTAATGATCCATAAGTAGAAACACGGAACACCTTGATGGATAGACGATAAACACTGGAAGGCTGCTCAAAGCCTCACGTGATTTGTTCGTTGGTGTCGATTTCTAAGGTTTCCGAAGTCCGTTCGCAAAGGAAAGTCAAGGAAGTCACATAACGGAACAAAGGAACGATGCAAAATGGTTTATACACTCACATATTGCACTTGGCTCTCGTCCTGAGTGCAGCAGGTCGCACACTCGCGTTTCTATCTCGCGCGGTTCGCAAACTGCCGATGACAACTTCCGTACTCGAACCTTGAACCGCAAATCCCGCGCCTTTAGGCGCCTATATTCCTTTGCTAAGATTTTTCCCGCCATCCGAGGAGCCAATCAGATATCGCTCTTTTTAGAAAGCACGTGGTACAAAACAAACATATATAATACAAAATCCAATTAAGAAAGGACACGTGCACATACCTCGAAAACTTCCAAATACCTTCGCCCCAACCGTCGACCGTCAGCCGGACACCGCTTCCAGGAAAAACCCTCGTCGGGGTGCAAGAACAGTACCGATGCTTCTTCTCAAAATAGAAAAAAAAGGCTACAAAACATCGAGGGGCCCCGCTGCGCTCGAGCGAGGCACAGCGCATGGTACGCACCCAGAGCGGGGGTCCTCGAGGAACAATTAAGACGGCCGACACAGGGGCCGCTCCGTGGCGACGACAAACCAGCCCCGGCGGCTCCGCGAGAGGGACATGGCCCATGGGGCACTCGAGAAGCAATAAGAGCAGAAGTAAAAGATATATTTTCTTTCCTGAGTAACGCTACGCAGCGCAGCCTACCTCACCATTGATTTAACAAATGAGATATGCGGCCGGTTATAGTTTATATCTGTGTGTGTGTGTGTGTATTAATCCCGCAGTGCCGGCTACTCCGCGAAGACCGATTATATAAAACTATATTGGAACAGCTTTTTTTACAACTTCTTCACGAAGTTGACTCCGCTGTTTTGAAAAAAAAAGAAATATATATATATATACAACACTGCATTGATATTGATGAATCCGAGAGTCACTGACCTCATCCACTCCCTCCCCCCCCTCCCCGGGCTCGGAAATTTCAGGGGGGCCGCGGCCCTTCGCCCCCCCCCCCCCCCCTGTAGTACGCCACTGCCTACGACTACCGTTTTGTTGAGAGTGCACTCGGCGCCTTAATGAAAGTGTTTGAAGGTTAGCAGTTTGGCGCGATCCAGATATGCTTGTGGATGGTGAGTAAACGGAAACAAACGAAACGCAAAGAACTTTTTTTTATTGATTCAATTTTTTTGTAACCATGTAAGATTGCCCAGGGCTCCATACAGAGAAAGTGAATTCAAGTTCAGTTTAAACTAAATGTGAGTTATGATAGTCGTTTTATCTCTGGTTTTGCGCATTTCAAGTTTCGACACAAAAAGCCAAGGGAACGGTTTGCGTTTGTTGTTATAATATTGATGTGAGACGTCCATGAAAGGTTAAATATTAAATGAATACCAAGATATCTATATGAACTGAAACGGTGTTAGGGGCAGGCGTCAAGACAGTAAGAATAAAGTTCGAAGAACGAGAAATCAAACTTTAGCGTCATTTGCCATATACTGCACCGTTGAATATTTAGTTAAATACCTGTTCGCAAGGTATGGTGAACGTTGGGCAAGAGAATTACGTAATCATCGGCAAACAAACGAATAGATGACGAGATGTGCTCATGAATGTCATTATTTTTGTTTAAAAAGAGTGAGGGCCAGAGTACACTGCCATGAACGACACCTGAGGTTAACGCGCATGAAGGGGATTAAGAATTATTGATGGCGGTTAAAAATTCGGATATCCATTTTTTGATAGCGGACTTGATTTTAAATTCGTTAAAGGTGCCCTGAGGAGGTTTCTGAGATCACTTAAATATGGCAATGGCTCATTCTGCAGGGCTCTAAGCATCCTAGAAATCTAAAAAGCATAATGATGCGTGGCCTATTTCCCTATTAAAAAAGCAATCGAATATCAAACACATCGAGGTCATCTCGGACGATGAGAAGAGCATGATTTAGGAATTTCTAGGATGATTAGAGCCAGCAGAGTGAGGTATCGTAATATATAGGCGATCTAAGAAACCTCCTTAAGGCACCTCTAAGTTTTGTTATAAGACGTTGATTAGGAACCCTATTTAATGCTTAAAAAGAATCAAGAAAAAATGGCGTCAGTTTGAATGTTTGTATGGCCTGCGTGAATGTCACGAACACCGTTAGTCTGGTTTCACAAGAGTATGTTTTTGGAATCCATGTTTATGATTAAAGCGTATGTTGTTATTTTCTAAATATTTTATTGTACTGGAGTAAAGTATGTGTTCCGTGAGCTTAAACGCTACGCGAGTTAGGGAGATAGAACGAGAAGTTTGCAATTGGGTGGCGGTCACCAGATTTGATAACAAGGGTCACGTCGCCAATTTCCTAATCCGGCACAATTTCAGAAAGGCGTAGTGACTGGGAAAATATGTTCCAAAGAAAAGCTACGTAAGTGTGTTATGTGCGTACTAGAATCTTGGAATTGATTTGTTCTTCCCTTGAGCTTTGAGCTCTCGACTGCTTTAATGCGCCGGCATATTCAATGGTGATGGGCCTCATCGGAGTGTGCAAAAACTGACGTGAGATGGAAATATTCATGAGGTTTTTGTCTGCAAAGACAGAAATAAATAAATTATTGACTGGAAAAGCACCTTTGGTGATCGGATAAAGTATGCCCGCATTCGTCAGTAAATTGTAATGGAGGTGACATAGAAGGATTGACAATATTCCAAATTTATTTGGCTTGTTAATAAAATGAATGGAAAGGTCCCGAGTATATAATTTAGCTTTGGCTTTATCGATAGCTGCTTTGCATCCAGTGACACACTCATTGTATTTGTCCCAGGGTTCCAGTGCGTCGCATCACTTATCCCGTTTATAAAGCGTTGTATTATTTTAGAGTGTTTATGAATGGTTTTGTTATAGCGCAGATTTTTTGCTATCAGAGGTGACACAAGCAAGTGGTATAAAATACTCAATGAGTTCAAATAGTTTACCTTTGTATGGTGTCTATAGCTAACGCCGATAGATCTTACCTCGAAATCGTTCAAGAGCGTGTGGCAGAAGTGCTCTAGCTGCGAGTTGATAGAGGTGTGTTCGGCACTCAAACAATACCGACTGAATTTAGTGTAGCGTGATGTTTGTGGAGTGGTGAAGGACAGTGTTCATTCGATAACAAGGTGGTCCCTAATGCGCAGGTAAGTGCTTGACATTACTGATAGGTTCTGGCTTTTGTGTTCGGCACAGGTCCAGTGCATCGTTACCGTTTTAGGTAGTTCTAGTTGGTTGAGTGATAACGTTGGAAAGATTAAAGTCAAGGCTAAGGTTAACGAATGCATCGGGAGAAGCACTGCAGGGAGGATAGTCCAGTCCAATCAATAACTGGGCAATTAAAGTATCCAAGAGAGAACCAGGGTGGCACTAGGATAAAGGGTTGAAAGTTGAAAGAGGCATTTATGAAGCCCAGCAACAAAATCACTACCAATCTCTGGCGATCTGTGGCATACGCCCAGTATTATACCTGGCTAAGAGGTGTCGCATACCCAGATTATTTCCAAGCTTGTTTCTACAGAAATAAGCCTTGATGAAATACGATTATTGACGGTTAAAAAAACACCTACGCCTCTCCTTTCGACTCAGTCAGTACGGTAAACCTGGAGAAACAAAATGTAGAGAAAGCAATCCTGAGTCAGCGATATCAGGGTTTATCCAGGTTTCAGTAAGAACAGCGAAGCTACGCTGCATACCCAGGCTTCCTCTATTATTTTCGGCTAATATGGTTGTTTCATTAATTCAGGGTGCACTGAAGGTAACCGCTCTAAATAGCACAAATATACCTCCAAACTTGCCGTGGCACAGGGAAAGGTTTATGTGCCAATTTGTACATGGAGTTTACGAAATGCAAGGAAGAATAACAACATCAAAAAGCTTTATTCAAGAACACCAAGCTATCCACCAGAAAATATACAAACTGTCAACTTCCAGCCTGCCTTCAACTCTATACAGGGTATAAAAACTGTGTGACGAGGAAATATAAAGAAAACGTGAAAACCTCTTGAAGCACCCGTGCACCTTAAGAGAAGCTTCTCGGGGTTCCAGCCCGTAGAGTATGCTAGTTTTCTTTTAGTAGCTTTAGTTGCATAGCTTGTGTTGAGCGTTGAGCCTGCGAAGAAATGAGAACACACAAGTCACTGCCATTGTCCCAGCTTTATTTAAACGTTGTGACAAATACGATATAGCTTCGCCAATACTGGAAACTCCTCCGAAAACCTATGGGAGCGGCGGCGAACGTGACAGTGGAGCCTCTAGCGGACTCGGAGTCTACGGAAGCAGACGACGCAATGGAAAAGTACAGGCTCTGCGACGTCCTCGAGCTTTGCGAGCCCCGTTTCTTCACCCCAACAGCTGGAAGAATTCATTACGGTCAGTCCGCTTGCAAAGCGGAATCCATTCATCGCAACTGCAACGACAATAAAATAACAACGCGCGCATAAACAAAGATAGAGCAGTTTTTTAAAGGTCTCAAACGCCACTCAGTGGGATAACATGCGTTTGAAGCGCACCTGGGAAGGGAAAAACGGCGTTTAGCTACTCGAACTAAGTCGTAAGAGGTTACCACAGACTAGGCGGCGTTTCTTCATAGTGTTCCTTTCTTGTATTGATTTGTGGGAAGAAATTTTCCTTTGAATCTTCCACACATCCCCGTTTTCCACTTTGCAAACAAATGAAGAAAATTTCTTCCTGCCACAATCGCAAAAAAGAATACCGAGCATTTTGAAGAATGCCGCTTGGCGTTTAGGTGGGGCTAGGATTTATCGAGGACGCCTCTGCACGACGCTTGCACGCAAGAAACTGGCAACAAGGCGAACGCCCTTTGAAGGGACTTCGGGCAGGTAGAGTGTACTATCGGTTTCAAATGAAATGGCGAACATCGGAGCGTATGGCCGTCGGTACATGATGCGCCTCCTGGTGGCCTCTTGAAACTGCTCAAACTGCGGATTGGAGATATGAATTTTATCAACTCTTAAACAACTTGGTTTTACATCATAATCATGTAGAAACCGCAATCATGTTATGGTATTTTTGTTTTTTTATTTTCAGTTTTAAGCTTTTTTTTATATATATATAATGGTGCCCACTTGATCGCTGACTAACTCTTTATTACCAAAGGGTCCTTTCAACAGTTTTATTTGAAAAATTTGGGACCCCCGTCTGAGTAAGTGTAATTATCTAACATCTTGCTTACAAATAAAAGCACATTTTGACTTGACTTGACATGACTCCCTTCTCATCTAATGCGCTCAAGAGAGTGCCTTTGAGGGAATAAAATGAAAAAAATAATTACTCCCCGAAAGTTGACGGAAGCGTCGACGGCTCGCCTTGGCGCGCCACCGCCGAGCTTTGCAAGCGATCTTTCGAGACCTCTCACTCTGCCGGCGCGCTTCTCTGATGTAGAATCCTGAAATTACGCTAATTTATTCCTTAAACAAGAATAAGCTAAATAGGAAGATAGTGCTCTGATTCCCCCTTGGAACGCCTGTTTTGTGCGGGGATGATCGGTTCAGGCGCCGCATATTCTCGTATCTCACGCTTCGCCATCTGTCGGCAGCACATACAAGTAGGCGAGCACGTTCATGACGACATCTGCGAACGTTGCCATAGATTATCCGGAACATAGTTTTCCTTTTCTTTGTATGACCAGTTTAGTTTAGGTGATCTGTTGATATCTAAGTCCAAGCTTCCACCGCATATCCACAAATCTGTAGTAAATCGCAGCGCGATACGCTGAAAAGCCAATTTTTGTGGACGACCTAAATTGGTTTAAAGCATTGTGCACATGCTGTACTCTAATCTATGAAAATTTATCCTCAATACTCGCTTCCGCAGTTTGGAGATAGTCGTCATAATTGGTTATTTGTTGCTATAAAATTTGTTTCGAAAAATAAATTATTTCCAGGAAGACGAAAAATTGCAGCTGACGTTTCGAAAAAAAAAGAGAAAAGAAACACCAGTTCACTGAACTGCTTATAGTACCATTCCTAAAGCTTTCCTTTAGGCTCATTTATACTCGCGTCTTCAATGACAAATCATGATGTAAAATATATATTTTTGTTTTAAAATACGCTTTTTAAAATTGCATAAGTGGCGGTCTAAAATGAAACTACTGACCTTTTGTGTTTCAAATATGTGTCTTTTCTCCACACTCACATTTAGATCGTCTCCGTGATCAGTTGCTGGAACTTCCGCCTTTAAAGCTCTAAAAACAACCGCAATCCGCGTGGGAGACTTGTGAAGCGAATCTTCTTTGCTCATTGATTGCCAGCATCGACATGTGGACATGTATATAACAATCTTGCACATTTGTTTCCACTTGCTTGACGGTCCGTCTTTTTACGTGTTTTAATTTTTAATTACAGGTTTACAGAATGTGATTTATCAAAATCGAGTTACAGTTTAGCGAGTAAAACTGACATGTTTTTACACTTCATCTACCAAATAATATAAAATGCGAGACTAAATTGTTCCGATATATACTCTTAATTGAGCAGTTTTACTTATGTCCTGAAAGAAACCACCGCAGAAGGAGCATGTAATAAGTTAATGAATGTATTTAATACAGTATTACAACTGTTGCTTTCTGATGAAGTTATTTAATCAGAAAAATACAAATGAGGAAGCCCTGGATTACTCCTGCACTTTTAAAGATTATTAAGAAGAAAACAAGCTTCACCTTAATTTTTTAAACTCGAATATCTATACATACTTTCCAGCTTTCAAAAACTTCGCAATCGCTTAACGGCTAAATTCCTGGAAGCCGAATCCGAGTACTATGTATCGCAATCAGTTTAATGGCGTTTGAATGTCGCGTCCTGACCATGCATGAAAGATCACAAATGACGCACTTGAACTCCGTACACTTCTGGAAAACGCTACTTTGAAACTTTTCCACACACAGCATGCACGCGCGATTTCAAACAATGCGTTCATGAAAAGACAAAAGCTTTTTTTTGTCTTTTTTAATGGTGAAAACGTTGTTTTTATACTTTGAAAGCTTGTTTGTCGCTAATTAACGTCAGGCTTCCGCAATTTCTTGAGGTATTGTGACGTCGATTTAAGATCAACAACCTCTGTCGTAGAAGAGATTCAGCAATACGGTAATTCCGTTTTTAGAATTATAAGGTTATACCAGGACGCACTGGGCTGTTGCAGTTCAAACTTTGGTAGGGAGAGGTTGTTTTCGCTTCCCAAGAATAATTCGGTAAATTGTTTTTATTCCTCATAAATTAAAGGCTGCAAATTTGCAATCTTCAAACTGATTAGGCTTTCACGTAGAAACGTTGAGTTTCACATAAAGAAAATCTTTTGTTGGCATATATTTGGAAATTGAAACCAAACTACAAAGAGGGACGAACGCAGACATGTTCAGCGTTCCACGATTTTCTTTGGAACGTATTTTAATTAATCGACTGTCACGTTCTCCCAGCGTGAGGCTAAGTGGTCAGTTAGATACAAACACAAACCGATAGAGATAGGCGCTGAAGAGTCTTGCGTTTCTCCACTCCGCTTGTATCTGCCACTTCTCTGCGAACAGCAAAGCCGGGAACCGCCGTACCGCACTCTTCCCGGCAAGTTGTTTATTGGGAACTTTATCAAACCGTTACCATGCTACCGAGTACCGTACCACGAGAGCTCTTGGAGTATGCTTTTAACCGCGCGTCCCGTGGTCACGGTATCACCTGGGAGCGCATAGAGGTATTCTTCAAAGGCTCCGGTAGGGCGGCACGTGGGACACGGTAGCGGCTTGATAAAAGCTCCTTGTATCTCTAAGTTCGGAATAGCCATTGAGAAAGCGGCAGTTTAAGGTAGCGTTAAAACTAAACGTTGTCGGATGGACGTTAGAAACACACCTAAAGATACTCTTCCAGCACGTGCTTCTTGACTTCCCTCGCGCAATGGATGGGCGTGTTTACAAGCACCTCACGGAGCTTCTGGCGCATGCCACTAAGTATGTCTCGTTAATCCTGTAGCGCTCTAAAAAATACACTGTTTATTTCTCGCCTCAAAATTAAGGGAAACTGAAGCGGGCTCTGTATTCCAAGAAAAAAACAGCAAAATCGTCTGCATTTGGCCTCCATGGTAACGAATATCGAGATTGTTTTTCGATTTGGTGCTTGGAGGCTGTAGAAATTAATATTTAAAGTAATGCTGAAGTCCCACCTTCCCGTGGCGCGATGTCGTACCAGAAGGTTACGGAGTCCCTGTTTTCCCGCATCTTCAACGCCTGTCAAAGCTATGCACGTGCACTTTCGCTATTTTCAAAAGGTCAGAAATAGACGACACGACTGACTCAGTGCGTGAAATATACATCCGGCGAGATTGTGATTGCGCGCGTTGCTCACACGAGTGGCACGCGCATGGCGGCCCAAAGCATAGCCTCCTCTATACTCACGAAGCTCGGCAGCTTGAGGACGGAGCCAGAAAGCGGCCGGTCGCAGATTTGGAGCGCGAGGATCTGGTAGCACAGAGCATTTCTCCGGGAACCTGTTAGTCAGCGCACAGCTTTTGCAGCGGCGAGTATCCGAAACATGGTTTTCAAAACCCGACGAGAAAAGAAGCGGTAGTGACGAGGAACGCGAGCAGCACGAGCGGACATTCCATCTATCGGGAGAAGTTTGTTTCGGCGTCTCACCGCAGCGGGGCGTCCGTTACCTGCCCTCCTCTCCATTCGTTGTCTGCCACTCTACACTTTTCACTTTCGGTGGCCGCGTCTCGTGTGATCTGCGAGGCTTTTTTAGTATAGAGGAGGCTATGCCTAAAGATGCTAGTATGACGTCACGGCTGGTCGGAAGATTTTCGTCTTTTTCTCGTGTTTAGGAAAACATCTCCGAAGAAAACGAACGTGATATTCAGATTCACGGGATCAATATACACCGAAATTCACCTCTAATTCGTTTTTTTCAACGAAGTATTTCGGTTTCCTTTAAACTTTCAATCGCCGAACCATCATCCTCTACTCCAAATGCCAGCGCAAACGGTGCTGGCAAGTGACCAGAATTCCAGGACCAACCGTTATCGCATACAAATGTTACCAGCGATCTTCTGAATATTGGAAATGCTTATAGCTGTCGGAGATCTATGAAACCTAACAGCTGAAGAATAAACAAAAAAAGAATTGATTAATGCAAACTCCATATTAAGTTTAGGCACTTTTGAATGATGTGTCGAAAAGACGAAATGACTGTTAGATGCGACTTGCTGAGCTGAGTTAAAGTATCCAATTTTACTCGCGATTTTGTCTGCACCGCCCTCGTAACATCAGTCAAAGCGCCGGCACCGGACTCCAGGGCCATGGTTCACACTTAGCTGATCGGCTGCCGCCGAAGCTGGTAATCGGCCGCGGCAATGCACAGTGATGACGCTGCGCTGCGGCCGAATTCTAGCAGATTCGCCCACCGATTCGCAGGTGTGAACCAGGCCTTAACGGGCGGCAGCGGCTTTTCCGTCGGCGAAAGCTGCGCACTATAGTTCTTCGTAGTAATGCTTAGTTGGTAGGTCTGCATGCGCTCTTCATATATTTGACGTTATGTATATCCCCCAAGAGGAAATGACCCAAAGTTAAGTGAAGCTTTATGTATATATTCGGAAAGTGAGCGTTTCTATGGTTCGGCTTCTCCTGAATTTCTGAGTCTGCTAGACAGCATTCAAAATTTCCGCCTAGAATAAGATACTTGCGCGCTTTTTTTTTTTCTAGCGCCTTTAAGAAAGTGTGTATTATTCTTCTTCATGGTATTTCATTCGCCCGAATAAAGGTCACATGGCAGCGGTTTGTAAACACGACACGGCAGAAAACGAGAGAGTGAGATGTCTTCTTTATGTGCACATGCAACAAAACCCTAGGCATCTGTACTTCCGTCGATGGGAGGAGAGAATATATGAGAATACAGAAGACCTTTTGGCGTGTAACGTAACGTGCATGGTAACATGCGACGGTAACTACCGGCCAGCCAACGGTTTGTATATATATATATATATATATATATATATATATATATATATATATATATATATATATATATAGTCAGCATGTGGTGGCAGAGGAGCCAAGCCGAAGGCCAGTATATGACGAAGTGAAAAACTCACGGTGAGAAACAGCAAACAGTGGAAGTTTAATCAACAGTCTCGCCGAGAGACTCGGCTTCGTCAGGAGATGACTTGCAAGTGAAAGCATATCGCTGCGGGAAATAAAAGAAAATGTCACAACACAACTGAACAAAAAAGGTGTAGGCAACGTACGCGTTCCCTACATAGCAAACAACTTGACCTGAGCCCGCTCCTCCTGCGGGGCGACGAAATACAAAGTGCGCTTGAACGCTTACAACAGTGGCTGCAATAGGTCTTGAACGGCCATTGCAGCCACTAAGTTGAAACTTTCAGCATTATGAATGAATCTTTTGTACAGTAGTGATTGACCACTACTGTACAAAAGATTCATAGATGATATATTTTTTATCTTGGACACACAGCGAAGCGTACCTGCAAGACTTCATAAATAATTACAACGCTGTCCACCCAAACATCCGCTTTCCTCACACTTACTCTCAAACCGACATTAACTTCTTAGACGTGACCCTTACTATAAAGGATGGGAAAATAACAACAAAGATTTATTGCAAGTCAAGAGATCGGCAACTATTACCTTCATTACAAAAGCGACCACTCCACGTCTCTGCAAGAACACCATACATAGCCGGCTCACCGGTTCAAACGTATCTGTTCAAACAAAAATGACTTCCGACGAGCGCTCAAACCCTTAAGAACGTGTTGACAGATCAAAAATATCCACCACGTGTAATTGATAATGTGATCTATAAAGCCAGAATGTAGAACCGCAGCATCTCCTTTAGGACCGTCCGCAGAGTAACACACAACCGCACAAACCTAAGTCTCACCTATAGCACTAACTATCCTAACGTAAATAATATTTTGAGACGACACTACAACACTAGCCCGAGCAAAGTGACCACCTAAAACGCGTGTTTTCTCCCGCCGGGGGCGATCTATAGACGATCACGCAACATTATAGACACGCTAGTAAATTCTCCGGTTAAGTCTATACCGCGAAACAACGAATGGAAGCCCTGTAAAGCACCGCAGTGTTTAATCTGCCTACAAATTCCACAAACAGACACAGCCAAAAGCTACCGCATTCGCAGTACTCAATGAAAATTAAAGGGGAACTGACATGCAACTCTTCAAACGTAGTGTGCTTGGTAGAGTGTAGAGTATGCAAAATTCAATACGTAGGACAGACCGAGACAGCGTTTAGACCGTATGCTTTAACAACCACAGATCTCACTCTAAAACTAATCCAGGCCTCCCTCGTTCAAAACACCTCCGCCTCCCAGAGCATTCTTTTGATGAATTATCTGTGACATTATTCGAAACTGGATTTAGATCAAACCGGGAGCGCGAACAGCGAGAGTCACACCTCATATACCAATTCAATACCATGGAAAAAGGAATAAATGAGAGTCCAGGAACACTTACATCAATAAGAGCATTAACCTAGACTACCCTTTCATAGTGGTACTGTATTCTCGACTGGAATTGGACCACGTGATTATTCTATTACGACTCCTATTCACGAGCAAATTGTGACACCCGAAACACTAACCTGGATGTGTGTTAACGAAATGCACAAAATATTTGAACGAAAATTAGGTTCACTGCCGTAGTCAGAAAATGAAAACAAAGTTAACATATCCATTAAAGCAATTAGAGATATCTAAAAAGACGCTAACAAATTTATTTTGAATAATAAAACTACGATGAGTGTCGCAACCCTTACGAGTTACGAGGTATGTAATTTCAAATTAAACTTGTAAACAAAGATGAAGTCAATGCACTGGAAAATTCCTAAATCACCAAAAATAAAAACGGCAAGATTGTGGAAAAGGCAAAGAACAAAACGCGGACTCAACTAGAAGGGTTGCGACACTCATCGTAGTTTTATTATTCAAAATAAATTTGTTAGCGTCTTTTTAGATATCTCTAATTGCTTTAATGGATATGTTAACTTTGTTTTCATTTCTGACTACGGCAGTGAACCTAATTTTCGTTCAAATATTTTGTGCATTTCGTTAACACATATCCAGGTTAGTGTTTCGGGTGTGCACAATTTGCTCGTGAACCGTGACTGCAAAAAATGTTACGGCCCGGAGGATATTCCTGATTAATTTTTTCATCGTTTTTCAGACTGGACATTGAGGATGCTTAGCTATTACTTTCCATAGGTCTCTTTCCTCTGAAACGGTATCTCGACTTTGGAGATCAGCAATAGTTCCTAAACACAAAGAGGGTAATAAACAGTGCTTAAATAATTTTAGACCAATTTCTCATACGTCCTCAGTCAGCGAATTTCTCGAACCAAAATTTAGAGCCCTTGATCATTCGCATCCGATCCACATCTGCAAAATTTGAAACCGCATCCAATCCTATAATTCGTGCAATCATTTTACGCCATAAGATCAAGCATGAATTTAAAAAAAATCTGGGTGGTATGAAGCCTTCTGCTTACCTTCGTACAAAAACTCTTCGTGTCAAAATACGGTGAAAGTCAATGGATTGTATCCTGTCTCATCGTATTTATAAAATAGACGATCATCCTTCCAGTGACACTTCGCGTCGCTGGAAGGATGATGGCAGTTATGAGATTGACTTGGGAGTCCGTGACGCTGACACGCTGTCCATAAGATCCGCTCAAAAAGAAAAAACAATATTTATTTTCTTTTTTGCATTGTAAAATACACTTCAAGCAGAAGCATTTTTTTGAACATGAAAATTATTAAATGAGAGACTAATAACGATGCGTCATTCTATTTTGGCCAAACAATAAAAAAGTAAGAGGGGAAAATGCGCTCATTCACCGCAGCAAAGTGCTTAAGGGTATGTGGTAAAAAAGAGAGTAAACCTTTAGGGAAATGTCACAATAATCAATAATGAAAACTCCTCTTATCGGTTTCAGTTTTAGAAACAAACCTTCAACTTCATGCTCGGAGCCATGTACTTAAAGAGAACTTAATACCAACTGTCGAGAAATAGGAAACGCACACACACACCGTTTCACTTGTCGAGGAACTGTGTAGAAGAAACAAAATACACTCACCTTAGACGGGTTCAGACTGGTTCCGGTAATCAGACGTCTCGAACCGTTGATGAACTTGATGATGTGATGGCAGGCAGGAACTGCGCTATAAGAATTAGGCGCAAAACTTGTGCTGGCGAAAGTTATACAAATTGAATTATGTTTCCCTAATTTACTTGTAGGCGAAGAATCCACTTGGAGGCTTCTACATTCATGTGGCTTGTACATTTTGGGTTTCTTCGCCCAAGGAACGTTTTCTGCTCTTTCTCTGCCAAACAAGAACACGCTTTCCCTGGACAACTGATGCTCCTGCAGTCTTTACCTCTTGCATGGGAAGCGTTTTTGGCGAGGCAGGACTTTCTAAAGCGATCTTTTGTGAGAATCATATTTTTCTTGGCGCAAAGAACAATTTTTCCCTGATTGGCACCTTTTATCTAAAAGAGTAGCCTGCTCCCGCAATACATTCGGTGATGTTCTTCATAGTATCACTCACCTATTCAGTCTACATTGTGCGGACGCACACGTTTATGGGCCGCCTCGGCAAAAATGTAGATCCGGGCTCGTGGATATCCGCATCCGATCCGCATTTGCAGCCCTTTGCACACGCATCCGAACCGCAATCCGCCAAATTTGATTCATTTTTATTCGCATCTGTCAGTATACGGCGGATACCAGAGGATAATCTGCGGGAAATCCTGCGGATATGCAGGGCTTTACAAAAGGTATATACAAACATTTCCGAGTATCTTGAGAGACATTCATTTCTCTCTCCTCAACAGCATGATTTTCGCTGACATTTTTCAACCCTAAAACAAAAGGCAGTGCCAATGCTGGGGCTATAGCACTACCTTGTGTGTTCCCATTTCTTTGCAGGGTCAACGCTCAAAACTGGCTATGCTACGAAAGATACTGAAGAAAAACTAGCCTACTCTATGGGCTGGTACCCCGAGAGCTCCTATCAAAGTTCAAGGCTGCTTCAAGAGGTGCTCTAGGTTTTTCTATATATTTCCTCGTCACACAGTTTTTCTACCCTCTATAAAGTTCAAGGCAGACTGAAAGCTGAAATTTTGTGCATTCTCTGGTGTATATCTTCGTGTTCTTGAATAAAGCTTTTTTATGTTGTTATTCTTCCTTGCATTTCGTAAAACTGCATGTATAAATTGGCACATACACCTTTCCTTGTGCCACGGCTAGTTTGAAGGTGTGTCTGTGCTATTTAGGACGGTTGCCTTCAGTGCACTCTTATTGATGAAGCAACCATATTAGGCCAAAAATAAATATAGGAAGTCTGGATCTGCAACGCAGCTTCGCTGATCTTACTGAAACCTGTTTTATTTTGTTTTCTCCACATTTTGGTTTCCATATTTCCCGTACTGGCCGAGTCGGAAGGAGAGGGGTAGGTGTTTTTCTTAACCGTCAATAATTGTATTCCATCAAGGCTTCTCTCTGTAGAAACTAAGCTTGAAAATAGTCTGGGTATGCCTCACCTCTTAGCCAAGTATTATACTGGGCGTATGCCACAGATCGCCAGATAGTGGTAGTGATTTCGTTGCTGGACTTCACAAATGCCTCTTTCAACTTACAACCTTTTATCCTAGTGTCACCCTGGTTCTTCTTGGAGACTTTAGTTGCCCAGTTGTTGATTGGACTGCACTATCCTCCTGTAGTGCTTCTCCCGATGCTTTCGTTGACCTTTGCCTTGACTTTAATCTTTCCAACGTTATCACTCAACCAACTAGGACTACCTAAAACGGCAACAATGTACTGGACCTGTGCCTAACAAAATAGCCAGCACTTATCAGTAATGTCAAATACTTACCAGGCATTAGTGACCATCGTGTTATCGAATTTACACTGTCCCTCACCACTCTTCATAAATCACGCAACACTAAATTCATTTGGGATTGCTCGAGTGCCGACCACATTTCTATCAACTCCTAGCTTAAGCACTTTTACCGCACGCTCTCGAACGATTTCGAGGAAAGATCTGTCAACGTTAACTATAGACACTATACAAAGGTGAACTATTTGAACTCATTGAGTATTTTATACCACTCGCTCGTGTCATCTCTGATAACAGAAATCTGTGCTATAACAAAGCCATTCATAAACACTTTTAGAAGAAAAAAGAGGCTTTATAGATGGGCTAAGTGATGCGACACGCTGGAACCCTTGGAGAAACACCATGAGGGTTACAGGATGCAAAACAGATATCGATAAAACAAAAACTAAATTATATATTCGGGAATCGGGACTCCTAAACTTTTTATTAACAAGCCAAATAAATTTGAAAGTTTGTTAATCCTTCTACGTCCCCTCCCTTAAAATTTACTGACGACAGCGGGCATAATCTACCCGATCACCAAAAGTGCTCTTCCACTCAGTAATGTATTTATTTCTGTCTTAGCAGACAAAACCTCATGGAATATTTCCGTCTCGCGTCAGTTTTTGCACACTCTGATGAGGCCCATCACCACTGAATATGCTGGCGTCTTAAAAGCAATCGAGAACTCGAAGCTGTGTTCCAGCTCAGGGGATGAACAAATCAATTCTAAGATTCTAATATGTACATAACACACATACGTAGCATTTTTTTGCGACATATTTCTCAGACTCTAAGCCTTTCTGAAATTCAGCGGATTAAACGATTGGCGACGTAACCCTTGTTTTCTAATCTGGTGACCTCCGCTGAATTACAAACTTCGCGTCCTATCTACCCAACTCGCGTATCGTTTAAGCTGTGGGGACCGTTGGTCGCCCACCCCCGATGGCCGGTATAACGGCCGTGGTTTGGAACGCTCGGCCTGGTTGCCGTGAGCTCCAACCTGTTCGTGAAGCATAGGAGGGCCGCCTGGCTTGGGGGGCTCTCCGCATCACTCTATCCCTGGGGGACCTTTTTCCCTCCCGCCGTTCATCCGGGAACCTAGCTGTTTTGGGTGAGGACGACGCCCGCAGGGGAGAGGAGGTCGACGCGCGTTCCTGACTTCGGGAACGCAGGGACTCCTCCCGCGGATGCGATAGAGAGCGGAAGTGTCGCGAAGGTCTTCCTTTGCCTGCACTGGACTGCGCTCTCGGGACGGTGTCGACAGGGTGAGCCTTTCATCTGACCTTGTCGGCGCGGGGTTTTGGGACAGTGTGTCTTTTGGTGTTCCAATAAACACCGTTGGACCCAGTCCTATTGTGGTACGTGCTCCTCCTTTTAGAGAAGCGATGAGTTGTGCGGCTGACGTTCGGACCCGCCCGTAGCGGTGTTCTCGAGAGAAAGCTGCGGGGTGTGGGAGTAGGCTTGGCGTCTCCTGATTAGAGACCGCCGCTGAACCCTTCGGTTACCACCACCCGTGACCATCCCACAAAGCTCATGGAACACATACTTTATTCCAGCATGTTCAAATATTTAGGAGATAATAATTCCCTTTTAATCACCAACATGGATTCCAAAGCATGCTCTTGTGAAACCCAACCAACGGTGTTTCTTCGTGACATTCACGCAGGCCATACAAACATTCAAACTGACGCCATCTTTCTCTACTTTTTTAAGCATTTAATAGAGGTTCTCATCAACGTCTTATAACAAACTTAGAGGTGCCCCATTGAAATTTCTTTAGATCGCCTAAATATGACGATACCTCACCTGCTGGCATCTAAGCATCCTAGAAATTCCTGAATCATGCTCCTCTCATCTTCGGGGAGAACCTGGCGCGCTCGATATCCGATTGCTTTTTAAAAGGAAATCTGGCCGCGCATCGTTATGCTTTTTAGGTTTCTAGGATGCTTAGAGCCCGTAGAGTGAGTCTCGCCATATTTAAGCGATCTCAGAAACTCTCCTCAGGCACCTTTACCGAATTTAAAATCAAGCCCGCTATGGATATCCGAATTTTGGACTAACTACACTGAGTAGATCACCATTAATAATTCTAAATCCCCTTCAGTGCGCGCTAATCTCAGGTGTCTTTAGGGCAGTGTACTCTTGCCCTCACTCTTTTAAACGACAATAATGACATTCATGAGCATATCTCGTCATCTATTCGTTTCTTTGCAGACAACTACGTAATTCTCTTGCCCTACGCTCTCCATACCTCGCAAACAGGTATTAAACAAAATATTCAATGGTGCAGAATATGGCAAATGACGCTAAAGTTTGATTTCTCGTTATTCGACATTTTTCTTACTATATTGACGCCTTCCTAACACCGTTTGCAGTTCATATAAATATGTTGGTATTCATTTAATATTTAACCTTTCATGGACGTCTCGCATCAATAATATAACAACAAACGCAAACTGTTCCTCGGCTTTTTGCGTCGAAACTTGAAATCCGCATCACCAGAGATAAAAGCAACTAGCATGCTTAACTTTAGTTTGGTCTCAAACTTGAATTCGCTTTTTTCTTGTATAGTGACCTTGGCAATACTACTTGGTTACTAAAAGAAATGAATCAATCGCAAAAGACCTTTGCGTTTTATTTGTTTCCAAATTACTCACCATCCTGAAGCAGAGTGTCGAACCGAAATTTTATCGGTTTGGTTCGGTTCAGGTTCACGGCTTTCGGTTCAGCTCCGGTTCAGTTCCGGGAGCAAAAATAACGGTTCGAACTGGTTCGAACCGGTTCCGAACCGGTTTGAACCACTAAACTGATAATATATTTTCCGCGTTCCTTTGACTAATAGGCAATACTTCAAAAGTGAAACGAGTAACTATATAGCTTTTTATCATTCGTAGAATCCACGTTTATTACCAAGTACCAAACATACATCGCGTTATTTAATTTCGATGAAACAGTAAATGAAAAGCTAGATTAACACATATGACTCAGCATCAATTTTTTTTACCTCAGTCGCACATATTTTATTTGAAGCTAAAGGTTATTATTCTGGCGGGTCGCCTAAAATACGCGTGATTGGTACAACTTGCGTCGCAGTATTGAAAGTCGAATCCTGCTGTCAGCTCTTGAACTTAGAAATTAATTACAGTGCATACAATCGCCAGATATACATCCTTGAAATCTAGTTTATTATATTAATGTCTCGCATTGGGTCATATGATGACGATGCAACCGAGCTAAATGGAAGCGTATTTTTCAAAAAATGTCAGGAAAGCTTTCAGATCAGGACAACCCCTTCAGGACAACCCTTTTCAGTCTACCTTTTATAGAAACGCTGAGCGGCAAGGCACAACGCTTACTTTCCTGACGAATATTGTTTTCACTCAGCACCATGGTTGACGGTGCGAACACCTTGCAAGTAGAAAAGAGTGACCTTCGTACTCAGATCGGAGACTCTGGCCTCGAAGATAGCGCGCACCGGAGGTGAACATTTCCTGGGACATAGCTTGGCCTTTGATGGTTTCTTCTCTGACAAGATGCCGGTCAATTCAACTTGCAAATAAGCATCACCCTTGCTTTTTATTTTAGCTAAATGGAACACAGCAGTATTTCACACTCTGCTCGACAATACTACCTCAATTGGTATCTTTCTGACGCTCTGAGTAACGCAACCGTCATAGTTCTGCCACGCGCCAGCTGTATGCCGTGTTTTCATCCAGCCCACAGACACACTCAAATTGGTGTTCATCAAATGAAAGAAGCAACAGACTTACGCATGTTTAAGAAGCTGAATATGCATCGAGGAACACATGTTATTTAGATCAGCTTTAAAAGATAAAACAATTGTTTAAGTCTCTCCACAATCACAGTAAACACGCGCCCCCGAGGATAAAAACGCCGGAAAAGGCATTGCTTGTAGCATATTTCAGATAATTTTGTAGGTGCATTTACTTATGAGGTATATCTTTAGGAGTGATCGGCCCCTTTCAGCGTTTTTCAGGATCACGCTGCTTGCTCCGCAGCCGTAAGATGCGCAGCGGAGAACTGCTACAACACAGAATGTTTTTAAAACACCCCACCCCTTTTTTTTGATTCTTCGACGGATGCCCTCCAGGAGAATACTTCTTTTCATTTCCGAGGGACTCCCTCCTCCATTTGGGGGTGCTAATTCGGATCACCAGGATGTGATGAGGCCGGTCGTTAGCAGTAATCCTCTGATTTACTTTATTTGGCGCCCAAAGACTGTGAAGTTCGGAACAAAACTGCGAGCATTTGATCGGCAGCCGAACGCCTCGGCTGTCCCTTAAAGGCCACTAGAAACTTCTTCTTCCCAGGTATCCCTGCCGTATACACTTGGTAAAGCCTCATCTATCGTCAGACTCATTGGGCGATAGTTACTTGTCCTTTCAATGCTTCTATTCTTCGGCGACAAATCCTTTGCATGTCCAGAAACAACGAAAACTTGCTTGAAGCTGCCTCAACGATGTGCATGCAAAGAACAATTCGCATAACAATTTTGGACCTTCAGTAAAGACAACCAAGGGGTACTTCGACGTTGATAGCTTGCAAAACACCCATTAGTTTCTCCGCTCCAACGGCAGACGGAGAAAGTACAGGAAAGACACTGCTTCTCACTCAACTTATCACATACAAGCGGCTGATGTTATGATCTGACGCTAGTTGTATACTGCCAGTGTCCACCATAGCTCATGCGCTTTGAGGGTTAAAGAGAATGAAAGGTATGGGCGAGCTTTGCACATTGTTAGAGTTCGGCTATCTTCATTTTTTTGATCAAGCATGATCCAAACACGAATGTTTTGGCGATGCTGATTGTCAACAGCAAGAGCACTCGACTCGGGCTCATGAGAATGGAGTACGTCACGATGTCAAATGACTGCGAGCGGTGAGAAGTCGTGATGGCATGTTTTCGTAGCGTCAGCCGGTTTGCTCCAAGGTCGAAGATGCGCGCTATACTCGCAGAGAAGTCCATTTCGGGATAAAGTCCCCGGCACAGTCAGTTCAGTACGATGAACTTCGTGGGCACGTCTCACCGCGGTTCTCGACGCGAGCAGTGAATCTCTCGACTGGTGTGACGAGGTGCCTCACGGCGGTTCGTGCTGGAGGGCCTTCCGCCGGTGTTGTCACTTCTCTTGGTGGCGAGAGAGCTTCCAACCTCGGGAGTGAGTAGGCCTGCTCCGGTGTCCCCCCGGGCGCCGAGGCGTGCGCGGCCGGCGATAATAACGTTCAGGCTGCTGGGTCAGCCGTTGCAAGGGCGTCGTTGCGATGCGTAGCGTCGGGAAAGTAGGAACGCTCCAGTCGATTCTTGGAGGCTTATTACTTCGGTCGTCTTCGGCAACGCCACTTCCAGGCGTGGCCGGCACATAGTTTTCCCTGACGAGATGGGAGCACAGGCCGTCCCGACGAGAGCGGGCGGAAGGGCAAAAGCGCACCTCGAGGCGAAGGCGAACGGGATCCTCGGGGTGAATCAGCAACCGGGGACAGGAGTCGTCAAGAAGGTGCTCCTCGATGTTTCTTCGTCGCTCCCCAAGGCTGCAGTCGCGGGCCGCTTGCCGGCAACACCTCGCAGGCTCATTTGGCGTATGGGCACCTTCCGGTAGACGTGGTTAGCTTTACCGCAGTTGGTAGCACAGCGGTCGGCCTTTCAGCCGCCGCCAAAACGTCGGTCATCCTTGTCGAAGCTTGTTCTCAGGCGAACGTGCGTCCAATCTTTTCTGGCAGTCGGCGGCATCGCGGCGCGGCAGGTTCACGTCAGGGAAGCGATCTTGCGGAGCCTCTTCCGATGCGATAGCTCGGACGACTCTCCCGAAGCGCTGTCGGCCGCATGGTTTTGAGGTCCAGTAGGGAAGCTGCGACGGTTGGAATAGCAGTAGCGCAGGTGAGTTAGTGGTAGTGGCTTGCCTCGGGCCGTCAGTTTGCGCTCGATGTTGGTGGCTTCACCGCCAAAAAGCGTTGACGGTCGTCGGGGGATTGCGAACCAGGCCTGCGAAAATTTCACCTTCCGCGCCACGCATGAGGACGCGCAGTTTCTTCGCCTCTGCAGTGTCCAGGATCGGCTCGGGCACAGGAGATTTTCAACAAAGTTGGTCACGCTTTCATTGGGGAACTGGCACCCTTCTTTGAAGAAGGTTCTCTCGCCCGCCGCCGACGGTGGTGGCTGATGAACGCCGTGCTTTCACATTCGGCAGCGCAGAGCTCCGATGTTGTGAAGGAGGCCGCATGCTTTTCATATACCAGTGACCGCACTCCTTTTAAAGCGAGAAGTAGAGTGTTGTGTGGAGGCACTGCTCAGCTCGTCCAACCATTTCCGCGGGCATTACACGATCATAGTCTTGCAGCCAATTTTGAACATCCTCGTGAATTTCTCCGTCGAAAGGCGTCGAGGTGCTGGGCGCGACAGGCGGGTATACCACGGCAAAGCGGCGGGCGATGTACCGTGACGTGTGGTTGTTTACCGATCGGCCTGCGTTGGCTGCTTGGTTTTGGGTGACGAAAGTCCAATTCCGGGTGTAGGCGCGTGAAGTGACGTGGCGACCTTCATCGGGTCCTGGCAGTACCTTCGTTGGATCTTCATGGGCTTAACGTGGGACCCTGCACTGGGGGCCCCCGGAGAAGTGCCGCCGTAGGACATGTGCTACCCGCACCTCCACCGAAATGTCACGAATGATGAGGTGACGAAGCAAATAATAACTCGAGGAAACTGAAACGTTCAATGGAGCGAATTTGTGCTTCAAAACGAAAAGGCAACAGAAGAGGATAACAACAGAAAAACGAAGACGTCGAAGTCGGCGTGACAGCAGGATCGAACCTTGGAGCGAAACTGATTCTCCGCTTCGCCACGCGGAGCCCCTTATGTACTCGCGTGGGTTTCTGGTTTTCCTGACGTTCGGCGTAGGAGCCTTTCGGCGCGTAAAAAATTCAAAAAATTCGGAACTCTGATCAGACGAGAATGTTTTGAAGAACTTACGAGAACGCCAAGTTAAAATAATAAGGAAAAAGAAGATTCCAACGACTGGAATGTCGGAACTCTAGACCTTTCCGTGCAACAGTAAAGCGCGGTAACCATTTGGCCATGCACGCGCTCGCTCGACGACCCGCGTTGCGGTACCAGTAAATTAGTAACTCTTCTATAAAGATTTTGGAGCCCATGGGCAGCGTAGCACAGCGCGCTAAAATTAACACTCGCGTAGCAGTGTTCCAGGTTAGAGCTCTGATCAGAGACGGAAAAATTTCGCGGCAGCGTATCGCACCTCTAGACTCTGCAGAAAATTCTCGCTTCACGAGTTATAAAAATTAAGGCAACTACTACGATTCTGACGCACTCAAAATCTTTATGAAATTCTAACGATTTAGTGGTTTTCGATAACACTCCGCCAAGTTTATGATTGAAAGCCTACATGTTCATAATTACAAATTAAAAGTGCATTAGCCGTTTTTAAATATTTAGAAAGCAAATTAGTGAAGTATCAACGCATTTTATGACGTCTGCCAATTTCGAGTAATGCAGTCCTGAAAAAAAATACCTGGTTTAATTAGTAAATACACTAATTCTAGAAATTTTATGTCAGTCGCTGCTGAAGCAATCGGCATACAGGTGTGCATATAATAATTAATTTTCTATCACAACATTCGTAACACTTTATTTCTCAAGTTTTTTAGGGCTGCCGTAAATTTAGTGACAGCTTTTATTCTATAGTTGAAGAAAAATGCTAGTAGTAGTGTTTGTTTGTTTCTGTGCTGCTTTTTTTCATTCGGAAAATGATTATAGTCTGTATCAGTGGAAATAATTCTAGAAAATGTTGAAAAAGCTGAAACAAAGAGGAATATAAAATATTCGTGAAAACAACTTTCGGAACACGGAAATTGTGTTGCGTAAGCAGCCATTGCGAGAGTACTGAAAGCGTGCATTTCCTCTTTTCCATTGACATGTGGTTGGAATGTTTATCTCTTGGTCCCTTGTCTTTTCTGTCCTGGTATACGTCATAAACAGGAAATGCAAATTCAATAGACGCTGTCGTTTTTGAACATCATATAAAGGCTTTCCCTCTGACGAGATCCTGCAGACTTGCGATATGCTGCTCGAGAATGCTCTGTTCCTGGCTCTTGCCGCGAAGAGGTAAACAAATTTTATAACATCATGGCTTGTACTCATCTCGCAAAATATATAAGCTTTATATAGCGTTAATTAAGGCGCTTCTGAAGTGTAGACTGTTAACAATACTTTTACAGCATATTCGGCATTGGAAAAGAATTGAATACGCATAAAAGTTAGATGCTGCATTTTTTAAGCGACTTTGAACATAAGCTATTTTCCCTTGAGTGCCCTCAGTTTGCCCAAGGACAGTGCAAGGTTGCTGCAGTTCCGGAACCCGCAGGTACATCGAATGACATCTTTTATATGTTACACTGAGGACAGATGTAGATAGATGAAACTTTTTATTGAATACAACCCTCCTGTACTTTCGTTGTTTTTGAACTCTAGTTTGATAGCCTTATATTTAAAATGCCATAAAAAATAAGGGTCAGAAGAAAAGCTGTCATTATGCCATTAGTATGCACAACCCTACATGGCTAGGAACCAGCTGTCAGAGACCTTTTGTTTAAATAAATCATGACTTTGAGAATCGCTGTTATTGATAATGTTGACGTCAGACGCAATCCATGTAAAAGATGAACCCCAGAATGTATACCGCTCCTAATGAGTTTTTCTGTATACTGGGAGGAGTCAGCAGTTTGCATTGAAGCATGGCGCTGCAATGAGAGGCGGCCAGAAGTGGTCGAAACTAGAAAACAATATACCGATGCTCCCGTGGGCGTAAAATCGTGCCACTGCCAGTTGTACACACATGGAACGAGAACGAAACTTTATTCATCATTCTTCAACCACAGACACGCAAAAATAAAAATAAAGGGCACACACACACACACACACACCTTTTTGAGGCGTGTTGTGTATGTCCGTTCTTATTTTTCTTTGCCGTGACATGGGTTGAAGTATGGAGGTGATTCATCAGCTTGACTGTGTTTTTTTCTTCTTTTTAAACTCTTATGAAAGCCTCAAAACTACGAACTTACATTTAGTACAAAATGCCTTACTCGTTCCAGGTTCCTCCGATTGCCCACGTTGGCGTAACAAGAGCGTATGTTTACTCCCACCAAAAGAAAACGACGGAATGTACACCGTAGCATGGTACTATGATGTCACTGTCGGAAAATGCTCCCCACTTGTGTTTAGAGGGATGGAAGTCCTGACGAAAATAGATTCTCATCCAAATCTGAGTGTAATGAAGTGTGCAGAAGTGAGTGTAATGAAATATACAATATATGTGAATCCATACTTGTGTTTTTTATATGTTTCCGCCTGTATGTACATACCACCTAGAATACAAAAACCGGTACTTGTCTCCTGCTCTGCTTGACATTTCCGCTCCGTGTCTTTCTTGTCTCCTTGTCTTTTTCAGCGCCCTTCTTCTTTGTCTCCGTGCCGCCTTCCCTCCCCCCCCCACTGCTCTTCCTTAAACGTCACCACTAGTAAGTACACGCAGTGCCACCTAAGTCTCTTGGCGTCTTACAGCCGAACGTGACGCTAACACGCGGCGAAGCCAAGACGAGCGTCCGGTCTGTGTCCGCCTTCATCCGGTCCATAGTTTTTTTTTTTTTTGGCGTGTCTCTCGTTTTAGCGTAGTCTTGTTTAGCTTCAGCACGTTTGCAGCTTCGGGCGGGGCAGGAATTACCCCATTATGACGCAATGCGCAGGCCTTGTCTCCTAGGTGGTATGGGCCTCCAGTATGCATTCGTTATTTTTATCTACAAAGACGCATTTATTGGCAACGTTTTACTGTGAGCTTTAGAGAAACAAGTACCTCAAGTGTGAGGCACCTGGTACAAATTAATAATTTACACAGTACTCGGGTAAATAATTGTAAATAAACCAGGCCACAATTTGAGCCCCACAAAATGATGAGAAATATAATGTTTATGCTTAATACCATTACTAAGGTCAGAAATTTAATTAAGGTCTTAATATTACTGCCTTTATTTTTATATAAATAAAAATGAAGTATCTTCTCTTCAGAAAATACTACATCTTTCATATCAATATGCCTTGTAGTACAGTGTTTTACATCAGATGTATCTGGTTTTGTCACCAAGATTTTGGACGCCAGGTTAGTTCATTCCAATGCTATCACTCACATTTGTGTAGCTACAATTAATTTTATATGAATTTTTTTGTTATTTAAAACAAGAAATCAACTGATCACGTATATTTTTATTTAGTTAAATTGAGTTATATATGTTTTGGTATCTTAGGTGAAGTACCAAGTTTTTGCTTCGAAAAGCCTCCAAAAACTCCGGGACAGGTGCACGCCTCAAAAGTGGACTTACAGATCTTACAACGGGCAGTGTGTTCAAATTGAATGGAATGGTGCTATTGAGTCTTGCAAGAACATATTTGACTCATCTCAAGAATGTGAACGAATGTGTAAAAGTAAGTAGAGCACTGTCCACCCACAATAGCTGCCGGGGAAAAAATTACTGTACCGTTTGGAGCTTATGTATGGATGTAGATTGTGTTTCATAGTTTATTTTGTCACATCCATATGAATTTCAAGCGACGTTCGGTTTAATAAATAGGCAGACACTCATATAATATATTGCTCGTTGCAGTACCTGTGGCTATCAGTGGACCTGCATGGTAGATGCAGCCTACGCAACAGTGTGTACATATAGAAAAATCAGTGTTGAGTAAAGTAAGTCTCAAAGGAACTTCAAGTAAAGTACAAAGGAAAGTAGTTGTGATGTACTTCAAGTCAAGTAGTAAGTGCACTGGGTGCAATGTACTTAAAGTAAAGTGCTATATTACAATGTACTTTCAAAGTAAAGTACAAGTATTTTAGCACAATTGTTCATGAATCCCTTTAATTCCCCTATACAGTGATTTTTTTAACTGGTATGCAGATCCCAGTGGTAATCAGGTCCGCATGACCTATTTTCTAAAAAACAGCGGCGAATATTTGATAAAGTGGCCACAGAGTACTTAGTTTCAGGAATTAAGGTATATTCCCGAAAATCACTGTATAGTGATTTTCTTGCACTGGATTGTTGCACCCAAGGGCATGACGTCAGCCCTGTAGCTTCCGCAAGCTATCCTCTCATAGAAACGTGTCCTCTCCTTAACGAAGCAAAAAAATAGTAAGTGGGCAAGCGAGCTGGTGATAATTAATCATAATGTGACACCTGAGATTAGGGTGCGAAAAAATTAAGGAACTTCCAAGTTGAAGGAAAGGACAAAAAAAGAATGTCTCAAAATATTCGTCACGTTCTCCTCTGTTGTATTTTTCTTTGACTCGAAAGTTTAATTGTTTTGCACCACAGTCTCGGAGTGCTACATTTTGATTAATTTTGCTCGCCTAATATTTTAAACCTCCTCGCTTGCACTGACCGACCGAGAAGTAGTGAGAGTTCAAAAAGCTACGGGAAAGACGCCCCCAGAACAAACGAAGCGATGCATCGTCTACTCACGTTTCTGGTAAGAGTAGAATATCTCTCCCAGTATTTTTGGAGTTAACAAAGCATCACTTCGTGACACTAATTTAACAAGACCAATTTTGGGGAATGTACTATGGAGTCGGGAATTTTACTTTCCTCGAAAAGTACCGGAAAATTTTTTTTTAATGTAAAGTACAAGTACATACTCAGAGAACGTTGTACTTCAAGTTAAGGTACAAGTTTCTAAACCTTCTGAAGTAGCTACTTTAAGTACAAAGTACTTCAAGTACTTCCTAACACTGAGAAAAATCGACGCGTATCTGCAATAAGTCGTGTAAGAGAGCGTCGCGTTTGTAAATACTTGTAATATAAAAGAAATATATTTTAGAATATGCGCAAGCTTCAAGCATGTCCAACTGGAAGAGAATAAAATAAAGTTGAACTAAAGTATCTAATGGTGCACCTGAGGCACATATACTTAAACAAGTGTTGTTTATTAAGGACTGCAACAGGGAGCATGCTCCCTCCGTTTCTATGTTTCATATTAACCGCCAGGTTGCGGAAGCTTCTACTGCACACTTGGAGAGCGGTAGCTCCCGCGTATATCCACCACGTTTTTTTCGCTGGGTGGTGTTGTCTCCTGTAGAGTTCTAAATACTCTAAAGTAGTTAGAAGAAATGGCACGCGATTTTTTTATTTTCCCAACTCATGTTAGAGATGTCACGGCACTCTCCGAGTACAAAAATTGTTAAAGAGCATTTGTCTGGAAGCTCAAATGAAAGACGTTGGTGAGCAGTTCATTGCTCGCAGAGGGGTCTACAAGCAATGCCAGAACCACAAGAGATCACCAGACGTAACAACCATGCTGCGGGTGACTCTCAGAAAGAAAGGATGCGAAATGAAGGATGGACAGATCACAATGTCAGATATTCCAGTAACTGTAAATACAATTACCAAAATAATTGTAGAATACACAAAGAGCATTCAATTGAGGAATTTCTACTATCATAAAAATATGGCTTAAATATAGGTTGTTTTTATTTCTAGTTCCAATCGATAATTCAACACATTCTATCTGAAAAAAACATTCGTGTTGCCAGCAATAACAGAAAACGTAAACTTAACGGGTTAAAGTGTCATGAATCACGCTTTTAGCTTATCATCGTCTATAGGGGCGGCATTCGAGAATCGTGTTGGTACAATTACCTGCTTAGGTTCTATTTTGAACTCAAAACATTTTGAGCATTTACAGCTTCCTTTAATCTATCTTGCTTTTTTATATATTTGAAATGAACCGCACCCCTCAACCCACCTCACCTCTCCCAACAACCCACAACTAAATGACCATTTTGTTTGGGGTGTTGGATGAAATTTCTATTAAGTTCCAGATTTCGGTCCTTGCGCAAAGGGCATTAACAGCGGGTGTACGCCACCAGACGCCGGCAGGCATTGGTTTAACTATAGGACACTTACATGCGAAGAAATGAATAAAACCGGAGTGCCCAAACTGGGAAGGAAATGCCTTTCGATCGTTCATCGAATGAATGTGAACCGGCGATGTGAAGCAAGTTTATATTTAGGTTTTTTTTTTTAGAAACGTCGTATTCATTAGAGATGAAAACAGGTGATAAAATAACGTCGTTATTCTGACATCTTATTTTGCCTCCCATTTGAGAATAAACGTAAGACATAAAAATACCTACTTCCTCGTGATTAATAGTGATCTCGGTGGAACGTATAAAATGAGTATTGCGGTTAAACAATTTGTATAAATGATGTGGCTCTCAAGGTAATCGACCTAAAACGAAGTATCTATTTGACAATATTTATTATCTGCAGCGGAAATTTTAGAAGCCGGCCATTGGGGGCAGACTAAATCCCCAATGGGGCGAACGTATGCACAAACAATTATTTTAAAACCTTCCTTTGGCTTCAGCTACCTACCTGTGCGATATTTGCCATCACTAAAGTCATTGACCTAGAACAGGTAGTCAAACGAACTTAGTTGTTCCGTTCGGGCAAAAGGCTGGAGGTCATATCACTTAAGAAAATATGAATTCGACAAGGAATTTTTTATTGTTTTCTGGAGTACTGCGAGAAATCAGTTTACAGGTTTGTAATTTACTTCATACAAGGAATATATTGAGAGCGGCAAGTTGATTTTTTGATTGAATTCTGAAAAAGTCCCCCTGGCAGTTGTGGCAGCCATGAAAATGACCGCCATTTCTGCAAACGTGAAGATTAATCGTCAAGATAAACTGCCTCTCACATTAAGAGACACTAAAGCGGTTATTCAAGCATCTTTTTGTTCTATAGTCATAACTAAAATTACGGGCTCTAAGCATCTTAAGCGACCATAAATTACATTAAAGTGTGGCCGATTTGCATATTAAAAGAGTGATTACAGTCCCCGTCGGTGCAGAACGACCAATGGCGCTACCGAACTACCGAACTTTTCTTAATATGGTCGAACGACGGACGGCGCATGGCCGGCTCATCAGGAGCGATGCGTTCCAGCATCGACAAGCAACACTGGTCGGCCACTCGTTCACGCGGGAGCCCTCTGCGCTCGAATGGCTGACAGGCGTCGTCCAGTCGTTGTTGTAGCAAGTTTGAGTAGCGCCAGCCGTCGTTCAGCCCCAACGGTGAGTGTCGTGAACTTTGATCACTTCTTTATTGATGTGCCACCGGACCGCGCATAAATGTAACTTCGGGCTTCTTAGGATGCTTAGAGCCTCGTAGATGAAGCAGTGACCAGCGAACGCACGTATGTGCGTGAGGCGTAGTATCACAGCTAAAAAGGCAACTGCAATCTTCATAAAAAAAGTCAGCCAACCCAAACCTAATGGCATTAACTGACTTATATTAGTTACCGTTTTAACTGGTGAATTTAAGTATAACATGATCTGCAACATGGTTTAGCGGCGTACTATAATCAACAGACGGTAATACAATTCTTTAAGTAGTATTAGTTAACAACAATACCGTTTCACTCTCTCTTCTTCGCGTCCCATGAAAATTGAATGTCTCGAATGGAGATCAACGTTGACTCGAGATATCAACTGTATACTCCTTTCCCCTAAAGACTGCATTCTATGTAATACCAGTGTCTCTCCCTGGGTTCTGTAGCAGCTTGTGTGTTGCCCCGGCCTGAACGCTGGTGGGCCAGCACATGTCTCCGCACCCGTGCCTGTACCCTCTCTGACAAGAAAGACCTGGGGCTGTAATTTTTTTCTTCCAACCTCCAGCCCTTTAACAGCCATTGGTCCTAAAAATCCTTACAAATTATTAATAAAAAAAAGACGTGAATGGGGGAGACTGAGCCTGACCGAATGATAGTGTACATTTTGAGTGAGAAGATTGCATGCATAAAAGTGTACTCATGTATTGCATTTATCAGATTGACAGCTGCACAAAATCACTAATAAATATTTCGAGCTTTGTGTAAACAACTTAAATTTCAGTGACGTGTACTTCCGAACGAAAGCAGATATGTTTTCAATATTACGATGCTGCTAGTCTTAGACATGTGCTACATCAAACCTTTACAGAGATCTTTGATAAATTATGGGAGTTAGTGCTAAGTAACATAATTTATTTTAACTTAAAATCTACTGGGCCATATTGTTCGTGTAATTTAATTGTTTAATTGTGCTGTCTCCTTAAAATTGACTTAAAGAAAATGGAGAGAATCTGTAGATTAGCTATTGAAACTCAAATAAGCAGTTTAGATATCTATATCCTGGCACACCTATGATGATGTTTTTTTCTGTTCAATTCATATATTTATCTTATATAGCAGGGCACTGTCCATATTTATCGCTACCATAAAAAATGGAGTAATCGATTTAATGGGGCCTATAACATTTTCTTTTGGTTTTTTTATTATAGCGGATAATGCTATCCCGCCTCTCGTGAAGCACTTAACAAGTATTATTAGTATACCTAAAAATAACGATAATGTAATAACCAGCTAGGTTAATCAATGTCATTGGATTATTTACAGATCAGAGTACCCAGTATAATGTAATGATCAATGCGAGAGCAAACAACTACGCTTGCAAAAAGGCTCATTTTGGAAACAAAATCATTGGTTTAAAGGGCAACTCCGCTTCATTTTTGATATTTAGAAAACTATGCAGCCCTCTTCAGTATCATATAGGAAGACCCCATGTCAAATATTACGATCTAATTCCGTCTATATATTTAATAAACTGGCCAGCAAACTTTCAAACGAGCCAAGTCGCCGAAATCTGCCAACTCTAGCGTGCGACGTGAGGCGCAATCGTCAGCGCAGTCAATGCGACGGGGTTGGAGCGGCCAACGTTGAACCACTACGCCAAAGGCATGACTACGTCATTCTCACGTTTTGGTTGTTTTTACTTCTCGGAGCGAAATTGAACGATGACGTCATGAGTTTCTCCTCCCGGTGTTGGCTCTACGGCGTCCACGTGATCACCGTAACGCGGATGCGCTAGTTTGCGCTGCCCTGCGCGTTTATCGCAAGTCCGGTTTCTCCGCTCCCCCCTCTCCTCTTTCGTGTTCTCCCCTTCCCCTCTCCCCCGGGCCATCACCGTCCACGCCATGCGAAGCGACCTGCCCGCGTCGCGTGTCCTGTACCTCGCGCCTGCGAACGTCACAAGACCACGTGGTTCGACGTGACGTGGCCATGACTCTGAGGACACGGGACCAATGTTGCCTGACGCAACCGAAGTTTCGGTTTCGGTATCGGCTGATGTTTAAATTAAGATTACACAAATAATATTCAACATTTCGCGAATCCGAAGACGTAGAGCTGTTGAGTAGTACTTTGTGAAATGGAATCACATGTAAGCCTAAATTTTTCGGAATTGAGCGGAGTTGCCCTTTGAGCAGTCTCGGAGGCGAGGCTTATTGGGCACCCGAGTTGGGCGAGTGCGAAAAACAAAAGGGAGTGCGCGCCCGCTACCTTCGTGTGTCATCACATTCCCTCCCCCTGGTCTTCATCGATGCGTAAAGATGCACAGGTCGCCGCTGGTGAGTTCAATGTGGAGAAGTGGCTTAGGTAAGTTACCGGTGTTGCGGGGAAACCGGGCGCCCTGGCGCGCTCACAATCCAGCTCCAGGGGAACGTGGCACTGAAGGTCGGTCATTGGCTCTGGAGCAGGGGATCGAGGGTTGGTTCTTGATGATGTCGTCAGTCCGGAGGAAGGACCTGTTCCGCCGGTTTGAGGCAATTGTAATAGGCTCCCACGACTTTTGCAAGTGGTCCTGGCGGCGCTGATGGATACTTCCGTCTGATGTACTCAACTTCATGTATGACATGACCAAGACTTCATAAAACAGAGCTGCTAACCACTGTGGACCTTGTCAAAGCTTCGAACGTACACGAAGTCGCCACGCTGGAAGCTGTCGGACGGCAATTACAGCGTACATCCAGCCTCCTTGGTCACGTCGGAACGCATTCTTCATACAGAAGGTCGTAAATTTGATCCTTGCATACGTTAACCCGGGTGACGTCCCTGTCCCTGAGTGCGCGCATGATTGCTGTTTAAACAAAACTAAGACACTTTACACGCTATAGTGCCCTTGGTTTGCTTCTTGAGCACTCTGCTTTATCTCGGAATCACACGTTCAGCTCTTTCGTCACTTGTGGTACGGCGAACTGTACATGTACCGGAAGTCATTTAGCTTAAAAAAGTTTGCATCTGCCGACTTGGCAAAGCGGTGCTCATTATCGGACACTAGCGATTGCGGTATTCCGTAACAGGCAAACCTTATACGCACCTTTTCGATAACTGCGGACGAGCGTAAGTGAGGACATTTTCTACCTCAGCCCAGTTAGATAGGCGTCCCGGACAACTAGAAACCACACACCCTTCGACGGGTCCCGCAAAGTCGAGATGAATTCGGCTCCAAGGCCGTCCGGGCTTAGTCCAGAAATGAGTGGGCGTCCTAGGTTCACTCCATAGCTCTTTAACATGGTTGTATTGCCTGACAAATTATTCTGTCTCTGCATCATCTCAGGCTACCACATAGAAGACCTCGCGATTACTTCATTACGAGGACTTCCTTGCGTGATGCTTCATGGAGAACGACCTGGTTTCCCAAAGCAGGCAACTACGAGGAATGCACAGCTCGTTCCTCACCCGGTATGCTGGGTACCCTTCAGCTACACCTTCCCGGACCCACCTCAGACGATCCACCCCTTGACCCTTGATATCTTGGAGTCCCGCAGCGCGAACGATGAAACTTGAGCCGCTGTTACTGGCGGGTCCTGCACAGCCTCCAACAGAGGAGGTCTCCAGCGGTTTGATCTTCTTGTCCGGCCAGGCATGGAAGCTCTGCCCAAGCAGTCAGCGCTACCGTGGCCTTGAGTCCTTCTCTACTCCAGGCGATAGTAATATGCTGCGAGCATCAGAGTCCACCGGGGCATGCGAGGTGAGAGTACTGCTGGTATTGATTTTGCAGGTGGAGGATCTGGGCAATGGTTCTAGTCAGTCAAGATCAGGGATTTTCTGCCGCATAGATAATGGGGAAAATGGCGAACCCAAACACCACAGCTGGTGCCCTTCAACCTATTTGTGCAAATTTCCTCTTGGTCTTTGTTAGCGTTCTTGACGTTGAGGCCACGGGCTGCTCTCGTTCCTCTTGGTCGCGATGCGAGTGATGCTCCCACGCCCACCGAGCGATGCATCGCGCGATAACAACAGCGACGCTTGCGCCAAAGCGCACGAGCAGCGATTCGAATGTGAGTAGTTGCTTCAAAGCGTCAAAGTTTTTGGTGTTTTTGGTCCCATTTACATAGAACGTTTTCGGGTACGAGAGTCAGTACAGCTCTTCGGCGAGTTCAATTCTACCTGTAGGAACGGTTATAGAAGTTCACCATACCTAGACAGGCTTCCAGTTTCTTCTTGATCGATGGCGCGAGGCCTTGGGGATAGCCTCCACCTTCATTTTTGAAGGGTGCAGATGCAGTGGTCGTCAATTCGATGTTCCAGGAATTCCAGACTCTGCTTGAAAACTTGGCACTTGCTGCCCTCGACCCGGAGCCCGGCTTGCCAGGTGGCTGAGGACCTCGGTGATCACTCCGATCATGCTCCTCGGTAGTCTCACTGGTCACCAAGATGTCCTCCAGATACACTGCTATCTGTAGTAATCCGGCAAGTTTTGTGTCCAAGGTCTCGGGAGCAAACCAGGCGCTCACAGATATCTGTACGGAAGTGACGAACCTTGTAAAGGTCTTTCGCACTGTTAATCGTCAGCAACTCCGCCGGCGTGTCATCGACAGCAAACTTGCTGATACGCCTGTGGTAATCTCAGCTTTAGAGAAAACACGGCTCTTCCAAACTTGGCAAAACGTTCTTTTCTCGTTGGTAAGGGGTAAAAGTTGCTCCATACTTTGGTTCTGTGGTTCCGCAGATCGTCAGGGAGCCGTTTTTCTTGCATACCATGACGGCAGGAGTGGCCCAGTCTGATTACTGTGGGTTCCAATATTCCTCGCTGTTCCAACCTGCCCAGTTCGGCCACGACGTCATCCTTGAGTGAACAAAACGCAGCGGCATTTCAAGAACTTTGGTTTGGCGTCTTGCTTGCACTCGATGTGGATTGGCGGTTGACAGCACCGGAGAAATGGTTCGCCGAAAAGGTATGAAAACCTTGCAGCAATCTCATCCAGGTCGTTACTGACTTTCTGCAGACCTGTTACTTCGATGCCCAGCGGGCTGAACCAATCCTGACTCTACAGCATGCTGCCTCTTTCTTTACCGCCAGCAGTGGCAATGAAGATTCCTCCCCTTGAACTTGACAGCTACCGTAGCTCTTCCAAAGACGCCCAGACCTTCTCTGTCCAGGTCTGTGAGTTGCGTTTGCGGTTCTTGTAGCTTTATGCGTTTTTCTACTTGCAAATCTTGGAAAACATCTTCGCTGATAATCGAACGCGCCGCTCCCGAATCCGCACTTTCATGGACACCTTCTGTCCACAAATTCGTGTATTTCAATGCCTATTTTAAATGCCAGCCATTAAAATTGCATATTACAAACTACTAAATTAAAATATTTTAAATGAGACATTATCAGTAACTAAAGTGTTAACGAACCCGTGCACGTGGCAGATCGCGCATCGGGTTTGTTAACACACGAACAACAGTTCCCTGTGTTCGTGTGTGTGTGCGTTCGTCCTTTGCGTGTTTTATTATTTCTGTGTATTCTGAACCAACCCGTTTTTTATTTATTTAATTTAAAAGAAGCATTTAACCGTGAGATCTCGCACCCCAGTGATAAGTACTTTTAAGCAGATTTAGTTTATTCATGTGTATATAAAATTATTTTCGGCTGAAATTTAAAGTTAGAAATGTATATTAGGTTTATATGTAATAGTTTAATGTAATAAAACCATCAGGCCAGATTTTGCCAATTCCGAATTTGATTAAGTTGTGGCCTTTAGTCCTTAGTAACTCTGCGCAATGTCAGAGTTCAGTGATTTGTTAATTATCCATTCTCCGGTCTCCCGTCTCTGTTGGTTGTTGTGCATGTTCAAACCGTTTATGAGTAAGCACAGCTAAGTTCAAATGAATGCTCCAAGACAAGCAATTACAGTGTAGATGAAAATCGCATTGGAACTTGTTACTATTTCGCACTGCTTTCATAACGAATATTGTATGAAGTATAATATTTACGATGAACAATGCAAATGATTATATGAAACTATGCGGCCTAGAATGGTATGCCGCCACTTGCATGGCTCAGAAGCACTATTGTGACCGGCAGGCTTGACCAGATGTGAATATGTTTAAATAAAATCCGCGCGAAATCTGTAGAATTCAAAGGTACTGTTCCGTACCTGTTTTCTTGTTGTCTTTCCAACTTGTTTATTTTCGTCCGCAACAAATCGAGCTTTGTGGTTTACTCTTATTTGTTGGTTTTGTTGGAGTCCACTCTGTTTTAATAATATGTGATGACTAAAACATTGCGTTATCTTGCTCAATGGCTTAAAAAATATACGGTGGTTTGTAGAAGACAAGTGCAGAATGCCAAATACAAAATTTGAAAGTCACTGCCCATATCTGGGCACATCAGTTTGGGTACAATACATTTCTACCTGGTAAAAAGGTGTGAAACAGTCTGTGGGATGCGACGATGGCGGAAATACAGCTTTGAAACAGCAAAGCTGTGCTGGGAGACTTGCTCAAGTGGGTAACTATGCCTATTTTTGAGTGTGAAAGAATAAATATAAGGCTAGAAAATCCAGGATAAGTAAACAAAACTCTACACATATATAGATGACTTCTTTAGGAGCGCAGCTTTTAGGTACCCGTTTCCGGCTTGAGAGGCGTCTTCGACTGTGAGCCGGCAGTAACCGCGGTAGGCACTATGGGGAAATGTAGCACAACGCAACGCAAGGGACCTCGTGACTGCCACATGTGACGTCACCAGGTCCCGCGCGGTGCATTATGGGACATTTCAACGCAACGCGGGAGGAGGCGGAGGGGAGGGAGGAGGGGAGGGAGGGGAGGACGAGGGGGAGGGGAAGGAGGGGGAGGGGGAAGGAGAGGAGGCTGAAAGATGAGGGGAGTGGGGAGGAGGACGAGGAGGGAGGAGGGAAGGAGTAGCATTAGGGAGATTGAGGAGGTGAGGAGGAAGGGTATACCCTCCTCTCAGTACCTTTCCCTCCTCCTCCTCCTCAAGAGCTGCTCTCTAATTCGGCGTTACAGGGAGTTGTAAACGTCTTTCATATTTTTTTAATACATTGCTTTGAAATATAATAAAGATATCATTATTTTATTAACAATCCATTAGATATCGGTACTGATGGTAGGCTCACCTAACAGCCAAAGCAACGCACTGGCGCATGCCCGTCTCCGCGCGTGTACACACGTCGGTCCCAGTCTCATAATTTCAGGATGTGTTTCAGAAAGTACCTGTGCGTAAAAAGGTTTGTATCTACTTAGCATAATATTTTTTATTTAGACGGGGCTCGATTAAGAATAATTTTTTTTCTATCTTCGTCATGTTTAGAGTAGCTCTATATTGTAAATTTGATTTATTTTATACATATATTGAATACTGTAAATTTAATGTCTCGTAGTTTATTGCTATTGCATGTTTCCTGAGCGATTTTTATTTCTTCGGAGATACTACATGTCCGACGAATGCCAAAGCACTAACTATAACCCGAATTCTTCTTAACGGACTCCTCATTTGATCTGCAAATCTTAACTGGGCGCTTGATCTAATATTAAAATACTAGTCAATCAATCAATGTTTATTATAGTGCCCAGAAAACAACCTTTGGGCCTTGGTACTTGCACACTGGATGAAAAATGAATACATAAAACACACAAATACAGAAGATGAATGCACTATACAGTCGCTGCATAGAATCATACGTGACATACACTGAGCTGAATGACAAGAACATAAAATCTCTAGGTCTTCTGTAGAATGATGGAGAAATTGCAGTAATGTAAAAAAACAAGTTTGGAGATGCACTAAAAACGAATAATATACGAAACGCAGTAGCACACAAAATCCAGCAGTGTTCTTCGCTCTTCGAACATTACTCTTAAAGTGAACCACAATCATAATTCACACGCCGGACAGGTCTTCAATAGAAATAACAAGATGCCCTGTAACAGGAGCTAAAATACCGAGTTTCTCAGAGTACTGGTTATGACACGTATATTGCTTCTGATTCGAAGAGCGAGAGGGAGTCGTCGTTATAATAATGGCCGATAACTTTAGCAGAAAACGAAACTCGTATTTACACTGATAAAGTAACCGTATACATATTTACACTTGACGATTCTTAGTTAGCCTCATGGCGTTCGTCTCGTTCGATCTGTCCTGTTCGATCCGATTGCTTGCCTTCCGCTGGCGTTCAGCTCGTTCCGTTCACTGTCTGATGTTCAGCTGGCTTTCCGTTCGCTGTCACTGTGGCGTTTTGCCCGTTCCGTTCATATCAGTCTGGTATTTCCACTAACCTCTAGGTGTTTCGCCCCTCCACCATCACTGTCAGTCCTCGATCTTCTTCTTTCTCTGTCGCTTTTCGCGTCACCGAGTATTTCTTTTTCTGGTCTTCTTTATTTTCCAAACACAGTCACGCGCTTTTAGCCAAAAGCTGAACTGGTTTCACTCGCGAGTGCCGCATATCGTGGGTGTCAAAGATGAAGAGTAAATCAGTGTTGTTTTTAGTTACGTTGCCCACTGTATGTAGTTCGTCTTATTTAGTAACAACTTAGTCAGTCTAATAAATGGGCTTAAAAGACTAAAAGATTTGGAAATATGAAATAGGTTGATTGATTCCGAGTAGAAACACGTGGAACCCTAAGGGACACTCAGACAAGAGGCTTGATGAATTTATCGAACCATGCAACGTTTTAAACAAAAACAATATGTCCGGCTTCTGACGACACCGGTGCAGGCTTAGCAAGTCAACACGCTCTAACGTTGCGTCGGAAGTGGAACAATGAACATCCTTCATAAGGTAGCGATGTTTAAAGATGAAAATAAACTTTTCGTGAACTCCTTCGATTTCGAATGAGTTAGTTTTAGAGATGCCGTTTCACACAACTGAGGCATATTCTAACTGGGCACGCATCACGAGCGGTACAACGAGAGAAAACGCAGAAGGATGCTTGAAGTCCTTCGTTAAGCGAGAGGAAACAGCCAGCGTGCGCAGAGACGACGTTAACGAGCCTATGTTACGGGACTAGAGAATCGCAGGCTAGGATCGAACATAACTCCCAGATTTTCCATTGCACATACCCGGGTCAGGGGTTCACCATAATACTATATGCGAAAAATGTAATATATGCCTTCCGAGTAAATGTCATAACCTTGGTGTTAGCACGGTTTAAGGGAAGATTATTTATTGGCTGAGCACCACCTAAAGAAAGAAAATGCATCTTCTGAAGCCTAATGCAGTCATCTAAAGTAACTATTTCTTTGTAAGTTTCAATGTCATCAGCGTATTGCAGGAACAGAAATATTTCTAAATAGCATCAGAGACGTCATATACAAAAATTGTTAACAGGAGTGGACCTAGGACGGACCCTTGAGGAACGCCAGAACTTACCCTGTACAATGAAGAGTTCCTAATGTTGACTCGAACGTACGCTTTCCTGTTGGACTTACACCTTTGAAACCAGTCGTATACTGTGCCACAAACTCCATAGGCGGAAAGCTTTGATAATAGGATCATATGATTTGCAGCGTCAAATGCCTTGCTTAGGTCGAAGGAGACCCCGTCCAGCTGACTTCTGTGGCAGTCTAACTGGAATGCGGCAGACATAAAACTTAAAATATTTGTAGTCGTTAATCTGCGGTAATAAACATATGCTAATTAGGGAGGGTTAAGTTTCTAAATATGAAAGTCAACAATTGACGAATGACTGTTTCGAAGAGTTTGGAAAATGAATAGAGTAGGGAAATCGCTCTATAGTTGAGAACATCCCCTTTCTTTCCCGACTTCAGAACCGGAACGACCACGGCAATCTTCTGACCTTTCAGAGAATACTCCTGGCCTTAATGAGTTGTTAAATATTGCACATAGTTTAGGTGTGACTATATCATGAAATGTTTTGACAATTGCAGATGGTATTACATCGTGTCCCGCAGACAGCGTGGCTTTCATTCTTTTTAATACCGATCTCTACACATTCCTCCTCGACATTAACGTAACTCAGTAGGTCACCGAATTAATTCTAGCAAGGCACACGTGACGCAGGAGCATACGGTACTGTCTTTGAAGGCTGAACTAAAATGATCTGCAAATAGCTCGGGCACGCACTCCGCAACTCTTTCATGGTTATCCAAAATATTTTCAATCCAATATCCTTCCTGGAACATGATCAAGTGCACCTCCAAACTTTCTTACGGTTTTTGAAAAGGTCAGGTTTCACTGAGTCGCCATACGCCAAGCGGTCACGGTTTAACATTATCATACATTTCGTTTTGAAACTCTTGAATTCTACCTTCCACGTTGGGAGACCACCTTTCTTAAAAGTTTTGTGCAAAGAAGTCTTTCCGTTTTCGTTGCGTTCTTAGTTAATGAAAAAAGCAATTAGGAAAACGAGGTTTCTTTAAAGATCTTAAAAGGATGAATCTGTTGATGGCCTCTCGAAATATTCTCGTAAAGAGAGCTACCTGCTAACATGCATCAGACGATCCTAAGTCCCGAGACCAATCAACACTCGAGAGGTGGTGGAGCATCCCGATGAAGTCTCCTGATGAAAGATTGTAGAAGATGCTTTGAGGAGAAGCTGCAATAGGAGCGCAAATTGAATAGTCATCAAAATAAAGCACCAAGTCAAGGACAGGATGATACTTATCCAAAAGAACCATAAGGACTTCACCTCGGGCTTACGCACTTAATCCATGTTTGAGAGACATAAATCTAAAGCATTACCTTGGTGGTTAAGAATAACGTTGTGCTGTGCAAGATCTAAAAAGAACCAAAGTTTCGGAGGTCATTGTCTTTGTGCTTGCAATAAAATCTTTCAATAGAAACATTAAACTACGTCCAGTTGATGCCTGGAGCTTTAAAATCACCTAAGATTAAGACATCACGCCCGTGTAACTTGTTCACGGTGTTCTTCATGCCAGTGAGACACATGCGAAAGTCGTCGGGCGTCATTTGCGGAGGCAGGTAGAAAAGGCCAATAAAACGGCGTACTTTCTTTGCTCACCTGATTTCTACCTATAAACTCTCTGGAAAGGTTTTTACATCTTCCCGTCTTTTCGAGCGGAAACGCCTGCCAACGGCCGCTAACACGCCCCCTCCAGGTGTATCACGCCTGACCAAGTCGTAGTCACGCCGGTGCACCGCACAAGATAATGGAAATTAATTGTAGGAGCCAATGTCACAGCATAACCAAGTTTTCGTTAAACAGAATATAGGATAACTGGATAGGATAACATTAGAAAAAAATTCGTCTTTTTGTGCATGAGCCATGGACGTTTCGATAAACTAAACCAACGTGACTCATCACCTTTCGTTGGTCGTGGGAGGGCCCTTTGAAACATGAAGAAGGGCTTGTCGAAAGGGTGCCCTGAAAGCTTTAAAGAGGCAGGATTTCAGCCACACGGCATGGTGAGCGAGTTTCTCAAAATCCTCGGCAGCAACGGACACATGGATGGAGGCGTACGAGTCGTGCCGATTCCTCAGACGCCGGCACTCCAGTTTGTCAAGCCCGACGGAGGATAGGTAAGAGGAGACATCCTCACAGGTGGTGTCCAGCGCCAGTTTGGTGACGCAGTAAGGCTCGCCGACGCACTGATGGCGAAGCAACGCTCAGCTTTGAGGTTTCGGATGCCCCAGTCAGCGCGGGGGTTCGAGCCTTCGGGCGTGTCGGCCCCAGACGCGCCGCTAGCCCGACACGTGCACCATCCTGGCTTGGTGCAGTGGAGTTCAACTCGACCCTCGGAAGTGCCGGCTTCAGTTGTGCAGGGATGGAGTGTGCACCACCGCTGGCAGCCGATGCCGAATGCGTTGATTGTGAGAGGGCTTGGATCCCAGATGCAGGTGGCGAGCTCTGTAGCTTCACCTCGGGCCTCTGCGGCAGTTTTTGCGACTATGAATCGGGCTGAGAGCTGCGGCTCTTAACAACTGCAGCAAAAGACGACGCCCCATTTGCTTTCACCAGGCCTGCAACTTGAGCGCAGCAAGCCTTAGCCTCGTCCCGGAGCAAGCAGACAAGCAACGCCTGCTGCTCCGTGTGTTCGAGCCTTCAGTCCTGAGCCGCCTATTTTCTCGGTCAGGCGGGTCACCTGATCCGTCAGGTATGATATCCCCTCAAAAGCGTCAAGGAGGAGACCGCGCAGAAGCTGATGGGATAGTTCAAGTTCACACCGCTGGGCAGCCGCGCGAGCCGTGCAGGAAGAAATGGGCGAGGGGGAGCAGCCCTCCCTCTGGTTGTCGCCGTCGTCCCATAGTCGTCCTGACATGTCGCCCGCAAGCTGCTCGCTGTAGTCGTATACCTCGCTAGCCCTAACATCCCCTTCGTTAGGGCTAGTAGGTAGGGAGCTGTCGCAGTGGCTGCAGATATATGGGCTTACCCCACTTGTTAGAAGAAGGAGTTCCTCGGCCGCGAGCATTAGGCATCTTTGATGTACGCGATGGCGGCACTTGGCGCAGCGAAATCTGGGGTGTCTCACGAAAAAGACACGGAGACAGATGCAGCTTCGCGTCCGTACTCGGCGGCCTCCTCCTCAGCCGAGTTGCCAGTTGGAAAGAAAGTATCTAAACCGGACAGAGGAAATTGGCCTTGTGGAACGCCCGCATCTAGAACATATATTTCTGTGAAAAGAAACACATTAACAACGTTCTCAGGTGCTCGAACAATAAGTTCAAACACGTCCCAACATTTTCTTATGCTTCTTGTGTTTACAAGTTGTACCGTAATTGCACTTGCACTAGGCGGAACAGTTTCAAGAAAGGAAGGCAAGTCAGAAAGTAGATTTCTGTTTTCTATTGCTACGTTATTTTTTCAATGTTCCTCATGATAGCGATGCGTAGCGCCGTTGAGGTCTCGTCCTTTTGGCAAAGATGGTGCCGTTCTTTACCCACAGGAACTTGTACGATTCTTCCCTGTCCTTTGTCCTGGCTTGCCAGAAGATGTCCTTGCTGGTTTATGTTAAGTTGTCCATTAAAGCATACTTTCTGTTTTCTTCTTGTCCCAGGAAGCAGGGCCAACTTCTTTCGAGCACTTATCTATTGTTATTTCCGGGATACAGCTTTGAACTGAATTAAAATCGAAGATGCCCCTTCGCGCCTGGAGCGCAAGCGATGGCATGCTAACACTTGGGCAGGGTTAAAGCCCTCGATGCTCAGTTTTGTTGCTAGGTCATCTAATGTGACTTTCAGGTCTTCATCACTCGTACACGGAACACCGTGAATTTCCGTATTGTACCTCCTACTGTACTGTTCGGTCGAATATATGGTGTTTTGCAGGAGTTTAATCATCGAGGTTTGATCGGACACGGTAGCCTGCAGCACTCTAACTTCCGATCTGAGTAGCTAATGTTTCTTCTCATCTGGCTGCGACTAGCCGCATGACGGATTCGCACTGTTTTACAGACTCTTGGAGCTCCACGATCGTCTGTTTTAGAGTGCCTACGGATGGGTTCAAAGATAAGATATCATCTACTTTTTGCAGAAAAGTCGCAAAGGCGATTAACATTTACCTTCAACAAGTGAAGCAGCTCGAGTTATTTGAATATATCTAGAAGTGATGCTGACACGCTTCCCTCGTCGGCTGGTGTTATCGACTCATCGGGAGCGCTGACGCTTAACCTGCTATCCCCATTCCTCCATGTGCGGTAGTTTCAATTTTCGCCTTTAGCGTTTCCGATTGATTTAAAAGTCCTTTACAATATGCCTGCGCACGCATAGTGATAATACGCATGATTACAAGAAGAGCACTTTATGTAAATGCCGCCACTCGGCACAGACTTAAAACACATAATACACGCCGATGATGATGATGATGATAGTCAGGATAATAATAATATTAATAATAATAAAAATATACATTTAGTTTTCTGTAATGCGAAATTAGAGCGCAGCTCTTGAGGAAAAGGAGGAGGAGGGGAGGGGACGATAGGGAGGGTATGCCCCTCTTCCTCCTCCGTACACTCGCCTCCTCATCTCCTCCTCCGCTCCCATTTAGCGGGAAAGTTTCACTAAATTTCTTCTGTATTTAGCGGGAAATTTAGAGAAACTTTTTCCGGTAACTCCAGCGGGAAATCTAGCGAAAATATCCCTGCTAAATTTAGCGGAGAACTTTTCCCATAATGCAGCGCGTGGTCACGCCCAGTTGCATTACTCCCATAATGCAACGCGCGCGGTTACACCGACTCCGACGGCGACGGCGGCGGCGACGACGCCGCTCAACCCGGAAGCGGGTTGAGCGGCGTCGCTGTTAGTTTATTTTTCGGCAGATTTAGTGTATTTTTTATTTCGAAAATGCTCTGGTTTTTAAGAATTTTTTTAATTACAAATGCGCTCCTTCAGTAGCCCATTTCATACCCGCAAGGGTATGAAATGCGCTAAATACACAGTGCCGCATTGTGGCACACGCAGTGAAATAATAAAATTAATATTAATATAAAATATGAGTAGTATCTTTATAGTAAAAATGGTAATATTAATAATGGTAATATTAATACTATTATTATTATTAATAATATTATTTTGTTTTGTTTTATTTTCTCTAATGTATTATGCAATCCCTGTTTTTACTGTGATTTGCCAGACTTTGTTTCAAAACGGCTAATATTCCTCCAGAATCAAATCTACTGAAGAAATACCATGATGCTGAATTAAAAACAGCCAAGAGACACCGCAAGCTTAGCTTTTAATTTCTTTGAAATCTTACTTCCATAACAGAAACAGTTCATTTTATTGTAAATGTACGGAGGATTACTTAAGCAAAATATTATAGCATCCGTAGAAACCGCGGACCGCTATAAGGTGCGTGCTTTTTCTCTGAACTTTTTTCCAACGATTCCTTTGTGAACATCTCGTAATAGGATAATACCGCCTTACTTAGTCTTGGTTGATAATATTTAATATACAGCTTTGTTTCTAGTTACTGTCTTGTTACTGTTACTTGTTACTGTGGAAGCAAAGGTAGAGCCAAACTTGACATTGTTTGCTTAAAGTCTTAGAATCGTGGCCTTATTTGTCAAACGAGTGATAAAGTTAGGCTTCACTGCTGGTAGTTTGGCTGTCATCTGACATCTTCGGGCTTAAATCGACGAACAAGGGCCAAGTTATGGCAAGCTCACTGCTGCTTTTTCGGTTTATAAGTGCCATTTTTGAGTAGAGTCTGGCACTTCGGCAATTATGTGGTGAGCCAAAGCAAAGCCATATAAATTCCAATGAAAAGTACTCTGGCACAAACCAACGCCTTGGAGAAAAACCGTGTTAAGTTCCAACCAGCACCCTAGGAGTGAGAAGCTTGTGTCAAGTTAGGCGTTGTCAGGGCGTGCTACCTAGGTTATCTCAATTAGTGCTTTCCTGAAGCGTAATAAAACCTTGCGTCTATATACACAACTATTGAACTTGTTAACCTTATAGTCATGTGTAAAGCAATTTAATCAAAACAGTTGTTCCTTCAAAAAAAGTGCACACTAGATTTTTTCAATAGATGTACTGGAGGAATCATTTTGTGAACTGAGATTGAAACATACTGAAACTACCACTTGTAGCATAGTCCACATTAGTAGAAGCCAGGCTTTCAGCTGGTGCGTGCATTCTCGTTAATTATATACATTTTAATGTTTCTCCGGTGAAACATTTAGGGTTTCAATGTTAATAAAAACGAACCAAATATCTCCCCTTCCAGAAAACCCAAAAGGTCCTTGTGCGCAAGAGCCGGATGTTAGTGAGTGGCGAGGAGCATTTCATCGCTATTATTATGACATTAATAAAAACGTATGTGTATATAGAAGTCAATTTACAAAGGGCAATGTCTCTGGAAAAACAAACATCTTCTATACCTTCCAAGAATGTCAAAAAACTTGCATCGGTAAGTTTACAAGTTTTGTTCTTGCTACCAGCTTCAGGAGTTAGTGTGAACAATATCGATAAATGCTGACATTATGAAATGTCAACGCTGACACACTATATAATAAGGATATCAAAACTCTTAACGCTTTGCGTTTTTTAAAGATTTCAGTGACTAGAAACTCAGAGGACGACTACCATAGGCGTCCTGCGTTACCAATGGGGTTCTGCAAAAAGGGATTTGTTAGGATTGTTTTTTTGGTAGTGCAACTTGAGCGTCTCAAACTGTCACACATGTAGAAGCATAGGTACTCTGGTTCAAAGTCCCAGATCATGAGTCAGATACAAAGAAACAACACAACTTTGAACGCAGTCTGAGTGCCGGTCAAGGCTAAGATGCTAAAGGTCCACACGCACAATCGCGTTTCAACGCATTTGTGTGCGTTGTGGCGTCCTTACGGCCAGGGGCGGTCACTTGCGGTACGACGCACATGGTCCCGCAACCCTGAGTAGCGTGACGCATGGCAAGGAGATCTAACTATAGGGGTGCACTTACCCGTATGTTGTTCCCACAACTTGGTGTTTATCCGACACAAGGCTTGTGCACATGCCCACAGGCCTTGTGGGCATGTTCATGTAGTCTTCTTTAATAGAGCGCGGAGCACAGTGTAATGCAAAAATACTAGCAACAAACGAAGTGAGCTTAACTGCCGGATCTCTCCCGAAAGCAGTCGTCTGAGTATGAGAACTTGAACCACTTCAGCTTTCGTGCTGAGCAGGGCACCGTGCATGCTGCATTGTTTATGCTGGCCGGATTGGTACAAACGAGACCCTCGTCCTGCTCACAGGAGAACAAAAACTCCAGCCGAACGCTGACGCCGCTTTCGGTTATGTCAGCCAAGCGCTCAGTCATTGGATTTGTTCCCCCTACAAGTGTAGTTCTAAAGTTAGCCGATTGGGGTGCCACGGTCTGATCTCATCCCCAATAGAGACTCGCTCAAAGGGTAACTCCGGTCCATACTTTCGATTTCGGAATTATGACTGTTTTTAGTGCAGTCAGCATCCCTGAATTGCAAGGTGTAATTTTTTACTCGTTATTGTGCGTAGTTTTAAAGATTATCGACGCCTCAAAGTTTAGTTTGGGGCGCGGCCAACAAAACCGAAACTAGCCACTCGAGGCCCCGGCAACACTGGAAATCAGCCGCTATGTGAACATGACGTCAGGATCGTTCTCGTTCAACGAGTACGCAGGCCGAGCGGCACCTACCTCTGTTGCGCTAGCCGTCTAAAGATAGGAGGTAAGCTGATTTTGTTTCAATTCTGTATACGTGGTAGTTATCCAGCATATGTAGCAAGAGTTAGTGCGTATACCCAAAAGCTAGCGACTGGAAAACCCGTGAACTCGTACGGTGCCGTACTCGGCGGCCGCCGCCGTGCGTGCGCTATGCCGTACTCGTCGCGTGTATACCCAAACGCTAGCGACTGGAAAACGAGTGAACTCGTTCGGTGCCGTACTCAGCGGCTGTCGCCGTGTGTGCGGTCTTCCGTACTCGTCGCTAGGCCTAAATTGTCATCGGGGCTCCGTGGATGGAGCGGCGTTGCTCTACGCCGCGCTGCCAGTGACGTACAGTACTGGGGGCCCTCTCGCTTTCGCGCTGCGGGTCAGTCCCAGACACGAAGCTTTGAGGCTCTCCGGCGCGGGCCGCGGCGCCCGAACACACGTGTGCTGGGCTGTACACGTCTGTTTTTTTCGTTCTTTTTCCTCGGGCGCGTAAAAGCCGAAGTCCAAAGTCCACTCGTCGAACAGCGTTCACTCACACCTTCTCCAATTTCCGGTCCGTTGGAAACTTGTGAAAGAGCACCTCCGTGTTGCGCAGCGGGTTGTTTGAGCAGCCCACAGCGCTACAAGTTGCACTCGGCATCTTTCGAGGAACAGCTGGGCAGTCTTGGGCGCACCGAGTTGCTCGCTAAAACGAGTCTTGGAGTCCTCACAAGCAAATAAACAAAAGGCTATACCGAAGCTACACGGGCTACAGATAAAAGCAACGGCTAAACACGCCAATCACAAGCCGAAGTAGCGGTGGTAGCGGCTCAAAGAAGCGCACTCCGCGCAACGCCCGGACCGGAGGAAAAAAAGAGAACGATACTGACGTCACGGCCCAATGTTGCTTTAGCGATCGGCAACCCGCTGGCCGCCCGCTAAGGAGCAGCGGCTCGCGGCGGGTCGCATTTTTATTATCGGCATTAGTTGAGAATGCGGCGTCCCACGGACGTAATATTTTGGCTGGGGTCGTATTTTGTGTCACTACAGCAATACCAGTAATTTATTTCATTTTGAGTTTTGGCCGGAGTTGCCTTTTAACTTTCAAATGCGTTGCGGTGCGTTCGGCCAATCAGAAGCCGAGGAAGGAGCGGAGGGTCACGTGTTCGCTCGCGCCACTAATGATGCGTATCCGGCGCTCCGTTCGCGGTACTTGCATGTTCCTTTTAGGGTGCGGAGGGAAATTCTCGAGCGAGTTTCAATGCAAAAACATTAACTATTCCATCGAGCGAACCGGCGTTATCAGATTTTGAAGCCGCGCCAAACGGCACCTAAATTCCCCTGTTCCATGGTGCGAAGCCTGTAGTCTGTAGCAGCCACCCCATTGGCTGGCGCGCGGCGTAGTTTCAAGGAACGCCATCCCACTGAGAAACCGACTCCAGGCGCATCGTCCCGGCCGCCGTTAAGAGGAGCGGCTGGCCGCAGAACCAGCAGTGCCCGGCCGGGTAGACTCCTGAGAGGCTGCACGGCCGAGCTCAGCGCGGCGCGCAGCTTGTAGGAATACGCTACGTATACAAATTTTTTCGCATTCCGACAGATTAGCAGTCTTAAGCGTCGTAGTTTTTTTTTTTTTTTCAAAGACGGCAATGGTTTAAGCCGGACAGAATTTGCGACTGCTTGGGGCTGAGCTGGTTGGTATGACATGCTTCTGAAGGTTTCCAGCTGAACGCAGAGGAAAGAAAGCGGAGGAGCGGAAAAAATAGACCCTGTTGAAAACTTTTGCGAACTGGACCAGTTCAAACCGGCTTATTGTCACTGGTTAAATTGGTTGAACTGGACAAACTGAAACTGTGCATACTGGTCTTACCGTGAAACTGTGCATACCGGACTTACTGGGAAATTCTGTATGATGGTAATACTGTGCCACTGTGTATACTGGTCTACTCCATGCAGTTAAACCAGTTGAACTGGTAATATTGACAACACAGGTCGTAAACTGAAAAAATTCACTTCATTTCCACAAAAAATACGCATACTTCAGACCGCAAAAATATACATAAAAACATATTTACAATGTAAAAAAATTATCATGATGTTATTCATGTGTCCCAGCCGGTCGGCGAGAGTTTCCACATCTTCTGGAGTGTCGGGGTCCAGGGGTGGATAACTTAGTACCCCAAGGCATCTCAAATAAGAATAAACATCAGTATTATTAAAGCCATGGCAGATTTATTTGCACCCGGCTTTTCTAAAACGGTATGTAACTAATGCCACAAATAAGAATATGCTCTATCATAAACAGTATGAGATTGAATATGGAAGCGTGCGCCAACCCTACATGTGGTGCCAGTCTAGCGGAAATTAAGTATAAACCGCATGTAAGAGATTTTGCGAGCGACGAGACAAGCGACGACGATCCACTATGTAGTCGCTCGGTCTCTCGCGTGGCGAGACAAACCCCATGAAAGCGACGGCAGAAAGCGACCAAGGCGTTGAGAGACGATTTTCAGAAATCCAAAAACCGAGCCACGCGACGAGCGACCGTGAAATCTCCGTCGCTTGTCGCTGACTCTCGCCGCTGTTACCGTCGTTCGCTTAATCGCTTACTTGCGGTTCAGCCTTTGCGCAAAGCAACGTTTAGAGTGAAAAAATCGTGTTGTTGTTACCCCCTTCCTGCCTCCCCAGTCTATCGTCCGCTATGCAACTCGGAACCACTGGGGTAAAGTATCTCTGAAGCTGCACGTACACTGGCGGTTGTATTATTGGCATAGCTGTTTGTTCTAAATCGGGCTGCAGAAAGGTTCCGTTTCGCATGCGCCTGATTATGAAAATGAATCCAAATGATCGAGCCTGCTTACCTGGCTCGCTGTCGCAGAGACACAGCCATTGCCCGCGCTCTAAAGAGGACGGAGAGAATTCCGAACACGCCGTTCTGGGATGCAGCCATTTCGCCCGTGAGCGAGTAGAACTCAGGCGGAGGACGTCATCAGCCACAGAAACCATCGGCAGAGGCAGCACTCAGGGCTCCGGCAAACTAACACAGCTGAAATTCAACTTGTAACCTCCCCAAGCAGAACAGCAGCGCGAACAAAAAAGGCCAAACCGTCGCGCCAAATCCGTTTTTTTTTTTTTCGGGATTGTTGTGGCCGTTGACTCAAAACTGGCGCTTCGAGCGGGCGCGAGGGCCGCGCTGATTGGCCCCCGCGCTCCCTGTCCTGGAACGTGAGCAGCTCTCTCCTTTCAAGGCATCCGCGCTGCGCGCTGGGACACTTCATCATCTCCGGTCCCTGGGTACTGGCGCATTCCAGGCGCCAGCCTCATCTGCGGGTGCGGGCTTTTTCCCGCGCTTTTCCAATATCACGCGGGAGGCTCCCCGCCTCCGGGCACTTGCGCTGGAAGCGGCTTCTCCGTGCAAGCCAGGGCCCAGGGTGGATAAAGGCCGCGGTAAAAAGCGGGAAAGTTATAAAGTTCAAGTGGGAACGAGTGGCTGGGAGAGGATATGAACTCCTATGAGGCGATTGCATCACTGAATTCTTGACCTGTCACCAACTATTGTTGCAAGCTAGGTACAACTGTGCATGCGTAAAAATAAAGCTTTTATTTCATCTACTAATCTATGATGCGACATCTGCATAGAAGACATGTACTGTAAACGCCAGACATTTTTTCTGCTATCTGTGGCGTGATTCATTCCATAAACACATCGTTAGCTATAGAATTGGTAAAAACTTGTTTTGTTAAATTGTGTTTTTTTTTCATTGTGAGACGCATGGAGTGTAAAATCACAAATCGTTCATGGGGAAAATTTGATTGATGTGGTTATCCCGCTTGGGAGTTAAATTAGAAAGAGTGAAACCAGCTTGATCTTAATGAAAAAGGCCGATTGGATCGTTTCCAACGGTTAATTATTTTAAACTGGACACACTACTATCTTGGCCAGTACAACGAGCACTTTCTCCAGTTCCGCTGGTATGACTTGTTTAGATACCGTGAGACCATTTTCATTGCCAGTTGTAAATATTTGACTGCCAGTTAGAACAGTTCGACTGCCAGTTCAAACTGTTTAGCTGACAGCTTGACTATTATGACACCAGTGTCGCCAGTTCACGCTACCAGTTTTGCCTACTTAACTACCAGTTTAAACTGTACAATTGACAGCTCAGCCAACTCCGCTGCCACCTTGGCCTGGTCATATTCCGAGTTCAACTAATTTTGACAGTTTGATTTTCAATTTGCCTGGTACGATTCCGCTTCAACCAGTTCATTTCGGGTTTGGCCGATTCATATCATATCTTTTTCAAATTGTTTGTTTTTTCAATGAAAAAACGTATTCTTTTTCATGTATCTAGCTAAAACAGACTTCTTGCACTAAACGTCGCTTTCTAGTGCGAGGCTCTTGCCACAAACCACCAAAAATATGTTAAGAGAACGCTCATACGAATAAAACAAAGTAAAGAAGTTAAACAAACTATAGAGTAACAGTGTCTTTCAGCGGGCATTTTGGGTCCACAAAATACGAGCTTGAGCCAAGACACATGTGCATAGCGGAAATTCCCTGCCCTTCCTTGGCTCTATCCCTATCTTCGATCTGGCAACATGCCCGAACAATGGTTAGTTGCTTGTATTGAATGGACCAGGGAATTCCTATGAACCACCATGGAACTCCTCGAAGCTTGGCAGAGGCATTGCTCCCCTGGTCATTTTTGACCGAGTTAAGTCAATAGACAGAGGGTATATCAAATACTGGCAGCGGCCTGTTTACACTTGCCATCATTGACCAAGGAAATTTATTAATCAACCAGGAAAGACGTTCCCTGGTAGTTAAGTAGCTTTCTGGAGCAAGGAAAGAATGTGAAACGCCAGGCTGGCAGTACAGACGTAAATGGCTGGGCAGTCGTGGCCAAGCTATTACAACTAAGTGCTAATCCTGGCCCCAGCTAAACCAAGCAAGTGTGCTACCTGGACAGTGACTACCAAGGTTTCGTCAGAGCTTCCATTTAAGTGCACATGTTTCTAGAAACAGTTTCTAAGGACGTCTCAAAGAAGTGAAAATTTGTATGCCTGGCTTCAATTGACGGCTAAAGCTCCTCGGATGAAGTCACTTGTCCCCGTAGCTTTGACTTCCACTGCAGCCCATCGTGAAATCAACTTCATAGGACAACTAGATAGTTAGAAAGGTATCCAGTAGAAAACCTGTCTGCTAGAAATTATGCATACAACGTCATACAAAATTGAAATACACACCGAAAACTGAATATTTTCTCAAAGCGCAATATGCATATTAAATAGCGTGCAAGGTTATATTAGAGTAGTCGCCCGAGAAGCATCCTCCGCCATAACTTTAATTGTCATCTTATAATGAGCGCATGTACTTATTGTTGTTCATTCTTTACACAGCAAAGCATCAACCTGCACGGAGAGATGAAAGCGAAGAAAGTGTTACTTTGTCCAAGGAGCAGGGAATCTGAGGGAGTCAAGATATCCCGTAGAATTCAAGCGTCCAGTAAGATAACAGAACAATAAATTTCTCAATCATGCAGATTATGTGTTTGTTTGATGGGACTTGGTGCCACAAATTTAAATAAAGTTTTTCAGGGAGCGACAACACTCGCCAACAAATAGGCAAAGGCAACCAGATTTCAAGTGCTTCCGCTGTAGCGAGTACGCAGTGGTACTCCGAGGAACATAGCGCCGATTACGAAATTCTTGGAACTAATCTGGAGCGAAAGAGTCACCTTAAATCTTTAAAGTTCCATAAAGAGACATAAACGCTCTTGCTTTCGCAGTGATATTTCTGAATTTTTCTCTACAGTTTTGCACCTGATAGCTTCACAAATTTCTCTAGCATCTCACCGGTTTTAACGATCTAGAAACCAAACTCATAACATCAGATATTAAACGTTCGATTAGTCATTACAACGCAGTAACGAGTGCCCGCAAAATTAGTACAGCCATATTAGAGCCCGCTCTTGAATGAGGGCCGCAATGGTAGTGGCTGCTGCGTTCATGGAAAGGATATGATATAGATCAGCGGTCTCAAACTCATCCGAGTGTGGGGGCCAGATAGCTCATTCCAGAAAGATCGAGGGCCATCGAGGGAGGGGGGGGCGGCAACCTTTATGTATTTTGGGACAAAACAAATCAAACAAACAAACAGCTTTAGTGTTCACGCTGCGAAGCAGCTGACTGCCTCAGCGACACACCTGTAAGTTTCTAAAGAAGGAGCCTTGCGCCCTCTGCTTTTTGTAAGCTTACCGTTTTACCATCTTCAGCTTTCGTTTGCATATGCGACTTCTTCGGACCTGATGTTATAACAAGATTCAAAACACCAACATACTGACAGTTTCCAACAGAACAAGAGCAAGCACAACGTCCTTGCCCTGTTCTACAATTCCCTAGGCTTACCAGGCATACAAATATCTCTCTATATGACTGTTTTTGCTTTCTTGGCGATTTCATAGCATCACTTTAAGACAAATACGCCTATTTTCAAGGTATTATCTAACAGCTAGAGGCCCGATCACATTACTTTATCTTTGGCAGTTGTTCCTGATGAGCAAGAGTTCGTGCAGCCGATGTGCCTTCTTGAGCAAAGAGCTTGCATTTGTAACCTGGTAGTGGTATTTCCGGTCCGGTTGATTTAAATAAGAAAGGACTGAGAAGTAAATATCTAAACGAAGCAATATTTTGCCCAAAGGAAAGCAGAATACTAGTAAATGTATGAGCACGTTATATGAGCAGAGCTCCTTGTCGAGCCGATATCCATCGACGAAATAAAACTATTACTTATGGCGCATGTTGGGCTCGAGAATGAAGGCTCGCAGCGGTGGGACGTTTGCAGGGCCGCGGGCACCGTGTTTGAGACCCCTGTTATAGATCATCAGAAGTATTTAACATAAAGAACTAATGAAAAAAAGGTAACTTTCCCGCATATTCTGTAAATTGTCGGCCTCTATTAATAATTGGCGTCAATAGTGAGATTTCAACAGAGACCCTGAATTCAAACATTAAAAAGGTAACTAACACAATTTAGTTCATTCGTGGACCTATCATGACGACCATTCACTCAACTAATGTCCGCCGATCCTCATAATTACATGGTGAAGACGGCATTCGTCTAACTCTCATCCTCTTTTTTTTATCTGTTTGAAATAACGTAAAACACCCCTGTAGCAAGTATTTCGTCTATATTAGCGCAGCTAGAGCTTTACTCCTGCTAGACGTGCGTCTTGAACCGAAAGCTTTGTTGTGAAGTAAAGGTACTCCGAATTACGCTTAGTCTCAATTATGCTTTAGCATACATGTTAAGTACAGAATGAAACCTACGTAATTGATTATATCCACCCACAATGTTGACTAGAATACCACGTATGCGATGACGCAGACTCAAAAAACAACCCATAAGAATCAAACTTTAACTTCAGTGATACAAAAAAAAAAGAATGTTTTTATCTTTATATTTTTTCATTAATCAAAATCACGCCTTGGTACTACTAAATGTGAATTACACTATAGCCGGTGGCAGGTCAAGAACGAAGTGGAAGCCTCCTCCCACCTCTTTCCACTTTAGTACAGAGAACGGTAGAGAGGAGGCGACCTTCTCTCCACCGTTCGCTCCGCTGAAGGGGAAAGGAGTGGAGGAGCTTCCACTCTCTGTTCTTCACCTGCCACCGGCTATAGATATTTTTTGTTCGGTTACGCTAAGTTTTCTAAATAATCTTTCATTCAAATCAATGTAACAGATTTGATAATATATTGAATATGAATTGAATAAAAAGAACTAAGTGAGTTCCTGGGGATGTCAAAGAAATTCAAATATTTAAAATAGGGCACACGTGTAGGAGCTTACCAATTACTCTGTAAAACATCCTGGACACACCAACAGTTTTTCTCAATTCTTCCAAAAGATGAAGAAGAATTTTCTTCGGAATATCACAAAATAATTATAACTTTAAATGGGTAAGATGAATGACTGGCAAACATTGCCAAAATCATGTAAGGAACACAGTTCAAGATTTTTTTTAGTTTTAATATTGCTAAAATAGCTTTTTTTACCCATTCATCAAGCTTAAGTAAATTTATTTCGACAGTCACAAACGAAGCGTGAGAACAATCATTTCAGAAGAGAAAATGTAGCGAGCTGTAAAACATACGGTTGGGAACGTATGTTTTTGCCTTGGCTGCTTAAAAAATCAATGTTTAAAAAAGAAAAAAAAACAAGCTCGCCGTTTGGGTTTTTTCATTAAAAGACATCCTTTAAGCAAATATTTTTTTTTAATTCTACATTTGTATTCAGACACGTCCCTGAGTTGAGATGAAAACATTCCTTTACGCGGTGTACCAAATAACTTCCACCAAACTTTAAAAAAAAGCAGCGGTTTGTGGTTGAAATTAACTGCGTGATTTTAGCAAACGTCTTTCGAAAGTGGAATCATTTTACAGCGAAGCTGTTATGTGCTCAGATCTCAAATAAAATGCGTCCATGTATGTTAACAAAAGAAAACTCCCGTTTAAACGGCGCTCCTTCCTTCCGATCGGTCGTGGCAAGTATGAATAAAAAAAGCGAGTAACCCGCGTGAGTCAGCCTTCCTTGGCATCATTAGATAGTGAGGTCCTGATTTCTCGTTCTCATCTACGGTCACCGACTTCTCTCAGCTAATAGTGCGCTGTGATGAGGCTGAGGCAGAACGCGCCGATCTACGTAACCTTCTTTTCTTCCGCTTCCGCGATAATGATAGAGACTTGGGCTCAATCGGAAAAATACTGTCCTTGAGGTGTGCCTTGAAGCATTGGGTGTAGAACCTAGTGACCCTAAGGCAATGATCACTTTAGTCACTAAGAATTAAATAAACTGAATAAAACAACAAAGTCGTGTACGCTTCTTCATTGCAATCATATGTAAGTCGTATAGATGTCGTAAAGTTGTCATAAAGATAACAGCTTCGCTCTTCCTCCACCTTCACGTGAAGTGGATGGGCTCTACAATATTTTTTTCTCCTGAGACACGCGGAATTTCTTATAGAAATAGATATCTATGCAGCGCGAATATATTTTTTTTTAGATTGCTGCTTTTGAGTAGTTGTCAACGCTGGCGCAACCCGCAGGATGACGATAAGGCGATAGGAAGCGTATTTGCCTAACAGCATTATAGCGGGCTTTGCGTCTGACGGCTGCCAATAGCGCTATGAAGTGTGATGGGCGTTTTTTCAACCAGTCATTCAACGTTACTAGATAACCCGCGCAGCTTTTCTGCTAGAATTGATGTTGTAGAGCAGGGTGGCCAGAGCTGACCCGGCCTAAGAGCCGCAAACAAAACCACGGAACTTCAGAGAGCCACGGATTAGGGGGGGGTGGCAAACAGTTTAGAGGAATGAACGAAACTCGAACTACTTGCAATCTATCCCAGTCAAAAGCAGTCCAACTCTACGTAAGGTAGCAGTAGCACTAGACCACCAAACCGCAACCTGTCTTTCGATTTAAAACGCATTCCATTTCTCTTTTTGGGGAAGTGCTCGTGTGACCGGGAGAGAGGCAGGGTAGGAGGGAGAGGGAGGGAGGAGGGAGGAGGGAGCCGCGAGCCGCACTTTAACACGCGAAGAGCCGCATGCGGCTCGCGAGCCGCAGCTTGGCCACCCCTGTTATAGAGTCTCACACTCGGGAGCAGTTCCCATTCCCCTGAAGTGCGTTAAAAATCTGGGAGGTCGGTGAGCGAGTGTGTGAATGCATCTCAGCTTGGAGCACCTGGAGCGAAGGCTCGCGCTGCAGAGCCCAAATATCTTAAATTTCATTCCCAACCTTGCTCGTTCTTTTTTTAAATATTTGGTTGACTTATGTAGTGGCTTGCGATCGTGTATCTCTATAGTGCGTGGTGCACTTAAAAGACCCCAGGAAAGCAATGGAACCTCACTGGTAAAACTCTCGTCTAGAGAAGAGACAGCAGACGCCAGTTCGGGCCGACTATTTTTCTGCTGTCTAAACGTACACACAATGAAAATAGGTTTTGTTCTTGTTAGTTCTTATATTACCCTTCAACTATATGCGTGTTCAGGTTTATTCGCTTGTAGTCATTTTTGGTAGCCATTTTGTGGCTCACCCTGTACTTCGTAGTTATCTAGCCAAGTTTATTATTATCAGGTGCACAGGTACCTAGTTATAGAGATGTTCACACTTCAGACGCCCACGTGAACGCAGCGTCTGAGGCCAGCAACAGCCGGCAGCTTTTTCCGAATGCCTGCTCGCTAATTTCAAAGTGGGAACGATAGTTCTGTTACTAATAGAAGCTGGGCGCCCATACAGGTTCGTGCTAGACGCTGTCACCGCTCGCTTCGCTCCGTTCCACTCAGAAAGTATGTAGTCTAATTTTAAATCGATGCTGGCAGCAAGCCTCGCCCGAACCTCCAATGGATCGTCAGGCGACCGCCTCCCGCTTTCAGTGTCGATTCCCAGACCCGCGCGTCCGGCTTCCTCCAGCGTTGTCGCGTTGACATTAGCAGACGGCATTAGGAAAATAAGCGTCGGCTGCTAGCTGGATTCAGACTCTGCGGTAGAGCGTACACGTCCATTCAGGAGACGTTTCGATGCCACAGTGACGGTGACCATAGAAGCCGGAGTCTATCGTACACAAGAAGAGAGCGGTGGGGCGAGACCATGCGAATGCTGGTGCTTTTTCGTCGTGTTCTTGGATGGGCGGAACGTGAACAAAGGGAGTTCGAAATATAGACATAACGCTGACGACTGATTTCATCATGCGCCTAATATTCGGAACAATCTTAGAAAAAATAACGCGACAATTTGTTTTTTACAGAATTATGGGGCTAAATGATCTATGTGCCATTTTCTCTCCTGCAACAGATCTGCGAGGCAACAAAGAAGTTCCATCGGCTCCAATTTGGAATGGCCGTATTTGACTTGAACACGGAAGACACGGCTAAACAGTGCTCTAAGGGGCCATCCTACGTTGAATTACGGGGATATTGGCGGCTGGATGACTTGGCACAGTATTTTAAACATACCGTGTCCTCGGCTGATTTCGCTCAGAGAAATGTTAACTGCTGATAAATGAAAAGGCTGCCTCGCAGTCACATTTGTCACCCAATATAAGTTTTGAATTTCAGTGTTTATGTTTCTTATCTTTTGCGTTCTCTCTCATCCCCAGGGCTACCTATAATTTCGTCGAAACTTGTTTCGTACTAGTTACGTCTTGTGGACAACTTTTCATAGACAAACGTTTCACGAACATCCGTTTCGTCGACATGATCGTTTCATCAACACTGGATACGCGAATCACACGCTGGAGGAACATTTCGTCACGCGTGAATCACTGCATTTTATCATGTGCTAGTCGTACGTAATGGCAGCCGTTCCCGGTCGAAACAAGCGCCACCGAATGTACGGGAACGGTTGACCCAGTGAAACAATTGAACCATCAGCCGGCCAGAAATTTTCATTTCGAGTGTCTCGAGTAGTACACAATAGTAGTGGTACGCGATGAAAGTGGTACTGAATTCTACATTGTTTGTGAAGGTTCTGTGAAGTGCGCTACAATTTCAACCACGTACATTGCGTAACTAGCAGGGGTGTGACATCTGCGCCAATTGCGCCATTTTGACACAAACCCAAATGTCTGCGCCTAGTGGCGCCAAAAACGAGAAATCGGTCGAAATTGCGCCAGACTGCGCCAAAGTAAATAAAAAAAATATGCTTGCGGCGACGCTAGATTTAGCGGGAAACGAGAGCTTGATTGGCAACATTCAATATCGTAGTAATGTACACGGCACGGGTACAGGGTGGCGCAAGTAACCACCGGATTCGAAGATTTCAGCTGTAGTATCCTTCTATACCTATATGATACGTGGTCTTTTCACGATTTTTCCTACTACTTTCCGCTGTCATTTTTGACTGCATGCTACCGGTATGCTGTCAGGCGGTCTCGCTGTCTGGCCGCGGGAGGTACGATGCACGGGCTATCGAGATGAGCGAGTATTTCTTTCGTTTTGAGAGTAATCCTTTTCTTAAAAGTGCTATTGAGCGCCTCTATTGTGTAATTGTTCATTCGTGTCCCTAATCTTGTCGTCAAAATGGACGGCGCCGTCGCCGTGAGTACTTTCGGTTATCCCACACGTGCTTCCAGTGCGTGACCAATCGAAGGGATCGGTCACAGACCCGTATTTAGCGTGCGTGTGCTGCTCATGGTTTTTCTACCAATTCACTATTTACCTTGTGACTCACTTTTGTGGTGAGTTCTTTTCTATCTGCACGTGCTTTCTACGAGCGTCCGATCGATGTCTGGTTCTAGCAAATCGTGCTTCCCTGTTCATGCTCTCGAACCACCGCTTTAAAAGTTTTGCACTACAATTGCGCTTTGGCAGAAATTCGTATAAGCTTGAGGTACCTGGTGCCCACCTAACTTCTGCAACAAGCCTGTCT